>VOMN01064577.1:0-10196 GCA_014899125.1 Orchestia grillus
GATAAAAATAATTGAAACGTAAATGGTCGTGCCTGTGAACGTAAGGAAAGCGAGCAACAGTGGGCTATTATTATATAGTGGGATGTTGTTTCATGTTCTTTAGGCGCTGCAAATAGTTGAAATTAGTTTTAGTTTGGCTAGTGAAACTCGTACGCCCACTTCGACTGAGACCTGACGTAGCAATGTCTGTATCGCTATCAATATAGTGTGCTCTGAGATGTTATTTTGTACCGTCAAGAATTTAAATTTAGGATTTTAAACTAGTATTCTATTCATTTATTTTGCGTAGAAGCTTGAACAGTCGTTTGTTATGCAATTTTTTTTAGCTTATTTGTCGGCTTCAGCATTTCATGAACAGCGAGCGCGTGAGGAGCAGAAATTTAACTGCGTGTTACAGTATCACAGAGTTAGTTGGTTGATTTCAGAAAAAACATTCATATGCAAAACAAAATGGAGGACATACGTAAAAGGAAACATTTTTTTAAATATACATACATATTCTTCGCAAAACAGGGGTTTCATCATTAGTGCAATAAAATTTTCTTAAGGAAATAGTGAAAATGTTTAATGTCCCACGGATCTGATGATGGAATTAGTGTATGTGTTCCGAAAAGTTTATTAGCATAAATGTTTACTTTCTGACGTCGGTTTCTCATTTTTTCTTTCTACAGCACTCTAAAAATTTCGTAGCCCAGTTTTGCTCTTTTGCCAGGGCATCTATAATTATTTTTAATTTAGCTAATCCAAGTATTTTTATGCATTATTTCACAAATTTATCTATAATTTTATCTAAGTGAAAACGTAAGACAGGATAAGAGAAAACACACTCTGTGCCATGGAAAAAAACCCACAAAACTTTATCTCATCCAAAGTGTATCTCGTCTATCACAAGGGGAAAAGTATTGGCTAATTATACGTATGCATGTCTAATGTAATGATAGTGCCTGAATGTATTTAATTTCCAAATACGGAAGTTCTGAGGAAAGAGTTCAATACTGACAGAGCATATATAAAGTTTTCGATTTCTATGTAGAAAAATAATATTTGGTGTTTGTGATTACTCAAGATGATTGAACAATTTAGCTCAGAGCTGAAGCAGTTCAGTAGTACGCCAGCTCTCTTAATCACTTTGTTGATGTGACTTTTTTGATCGTTTCCAACTATTTTATTACTCTTCATTTCCATTTCCACCTCTCTCACCACTGAACTTGGACTTCCACAAACAGCACAAGCACTACACATGTCCACAATATCAAAATTCTGCCACTTTCAGAACCGGTTACGGTGCAGGTCACCTCCAGACACGAGCTTTCGTGCAAAGCTTGGAACGCTCCATCTTGTCGCGGACAGCCAAAGACCTTTGCTTGACGGATACCCTGCGGCTCTGGCACACCCCACGCTCTGGGGACTGACTGGAACAGTCGCGCTTCAAGCACAACTCTCGCTCTCAGTTGGCCTGTGACAATGACTGAAAGGCTGCTCAATTTTGGGCTTAAGCACACGAACTTCTCATGCTTCTCAAGGAAGGGAACATTATACAGAGGGAGGGCGCGTATTACCTCGTAATTAATCCGTCGGCTGTCATGAAGCACGATCCGATCCTTCATTCTAGACATCTTTATGAATCACTCGGAGTCGGGTCTCAAATTCGATAGAATGTGCACACATTCGGTCCTCGACGATTCAGGAAACCGTTTAGACGTAGGCGAGTACCGTTACATTATCCATTTCTGAAGGGACGATTTTTGGCACAAAATTAGCTGCCAATGAAAGCCTGCACAACATTTCGTGGTGCTGAAAAGCACATATTTCACTGGGTTTATACGTTCGTTAAATCAAAGTTACGTGATCAGCTTGCAGAGAGCGACTCGGGCGTATTTTTAGCATTCCCATAACTATTCATTCGCGTCTAGACTAAATTCAATTTCATTCGGAGCTTGTTATTCGGGTCTGAAATGGACCATACAGTTTGAGTGTAAGCGAAAATAGAATTGGTTTGCACTTCATTGTCATCATGGGCTGACGCGGCCATCGACAGCGTTCTACATACCCATTAATTTTAACAAGATTTCGCTGGGCGGACTAACGTTCGACCTAATCTCCGACATTTTCCAGCGGGGGTAGTTTTTTAACGTCCCTGCAACGACGTGCCTTGCAGGCGTGTGTTGCAGGAGCAATTCCATTATTGGCAGACGATGTTGCGGTGCCGGCAGCGAAGCATCATTTGATGAGGCCACAATTTTCTAACTGTTGCAGGACTCGCACTAACCTCTGCATTAAAGGCTCGTAAAGTGTCGACCAGGCCACCGTCTTCCCGAACACTTTTGGCTTAAATGGATCCCTCGGCGGCGACAGCTGCTCAAGACCCGCGTGTGTCTCCTGGTATTTTTTTGGCGGCGGCGACATGCGCTTCACAAGCTCCTATGGTAATTAAGAGCAACGGAGCCCCCGCCTTCGTAGCTCTCGCTGTGACTTGGTCGGAAGAAGAAGTCTCCGGACCTCGATATCCAACAGGCGTAATTAAGAGATTCAGAATAATGCATGCGAAGGACATGGGGCTGTATTTCAGAAGGGTACTTTTGGCGGAAGGGTAATAGAGTTAATTTATCGGAAAGAAGTATATATACTAGTAGGAAATGAGTTGAGTGCACACTATAAATAAAATGAGGTCTTGTATTTCGTTGCCCATTTGCACGATCCTGGTGGAAAAAATAATGGTGGCAAAATAAGGCAAATTTGGTGCTCAAAAGTGGTTAATAGCTACTTGGTGTCGAAGCCTAAGCTTGAGCGAAGGATCAATGTTTATTTGAAAGGATATACGAAAACAGCAACTACTTCAAAGTATGTGTAGCACAGTGATGTAAGTATGTGTTAAAAACAGTCATTAACAAATTGTTGAGTTATGTATTCAGTACCACTCTGGCCAGTAGCAATTTAAAATGTAGAATGAACTGAATTGAGCATTCATGATGTGAACTAATAAGAAATATATTCATGAGGAACACGCGAAGCTGACAGTAGATATCTCCGAATGACAGAAGTCCTATTAACAGGTCCCCCTACAATGGAGCATCAGTACAATACAAATTTATCGAGTTTCGTGCTGTAACCCAAGAAGTGCCACTATCCCCATTTGAGGATCGATGGAAGGTTGCACAGTTATTTTACTAGGACTTGAAAGGCTTCGGTTCTACTGAATAAGTAGAAATGCAATTGAAATTTCTTTCCCCGTTAGCGGAGCTCTCATGTTTTATCCTTACATAAATGAATAAACGTATTTTATATATTTTGCGGTGGCACAGAAACAAGGTTGTACTTAATTATAGAAGAGAAGCGGGAGAAATTCAACAGATGCTTCGACATTTTACTTTTTAACGACAAAGAAGTGGTTTATTTGCAAGGAAGGGCAAGCCATTTCAGTTAAATATTTGGATGCCATTTACAAATGCCTCATGGAAATTGAAGTCACCCTCTGGGAACTTTTTTTTCTGAGGGTGTAACGAAAATAATTTACATTCACTGTTGCTTATAACTTGCAGTAATTTATCTCTACTATAAATTCAACGTTCAATAGTCATTCAAGCTGAGCCCACTTCGCATCACGTGATGAAATGTACAGATGAGTCTGTGTCTCGATAAACTTTAGCCATCTCACCTGGCTTTTGGAGTAAAAATGGTACTGTACTTCTATAGTCAACAATTTTGTGCTGACCAGTCTAGAAATATCTTGCGTATCTGATTGCCCCCTCATTTTTGCTAAAGTATCGACTTTTGAGTTCATGTTCCACAGATAATTTCAGAGTCGAAGCAGAGGACGTCGTGTCCTCATGCCGTGAAGGTATTGGTTGGAAATGGTGCAGTCGCGGGCAGTCATTGTAATATTTTATTGTTTAAACAGAACAAACTATGAGTTAACATATGTATAATTACTCAAGACTTGAAACTTTTATGAGATTGACGTGAAATATAAATTCATTCAAAATTAACTATTGGTGCATTGATATCACAGTCAATAAAATTTCCAAAGTTGAGTGGGTGAATTTAGTGAAGTAATTTCCTACCAAAAATTTAGCTAATCCATGGTTGGTGAGTTATCAAAATTTGGACAACTCGCCATCTTATCTGGCACTAGGATCCGATTAGGATTTGTAGCGAATGATATCGTCCAAAATCAGCATGCAATTAGGGTTTGTAACAGAAAGCTGCATTCTAATGAATCATTTAACCTTAATTGACATTGCAAACAATGAGTGAATTTTTTTAACGGCATCGAGCAAGAACGCAAAATATAACATACGGATTAAATTTAAGAGAATTCAGAGAGAAATTAGAATATACGAATATGCATGAACAATTTAGGTAGATTTGCATCAACTAAATTTAATTTTTAGTATTCGGACATCCATTTGGTTACCGCGACATAACTTCAAACTACCAAACCTTCTCCTTAGCGAAACAAAAATTAAATAAAAGAAAAATTGAAATAAGGTCGTTCTCCGTCTTGATTTTGAAGATTCATTACCATTTTTTGTTTGTTTTCCCTGCACCTGTTATTTGCTTTTGCCAAAGCAATTGCTGGAACCAACTGCAATGATCTCATTTACGAGCGCCGTTAGAGATAATGGCACCAGGGGAAACCGTCTCAACGGCTTGCGCAGCGCAGTTCGAGGGCCTTCAGAGGCACGCCTCGTTCGTTCTACTCCCGCTGATTGCAAACTTCAGGAGAAACCAAGGCGCTTTCACCTCACCCTTCGAGTGCAATGTGTTTTCTTTCTTTGATGGTTTGCCTCGCAGCTAATTTCAAGAGCTGTGGTTTGATTTCTGTGTGCTCAGTGATGATGTTGATGAGTTTTCGTGATGGTCAGATTTCATCCCAAACATCTAATGGTCACCCATTCCCAGTAAGGATAACAACCTCAGAATAATGGGTAATTTTCAGTGGTAGTTTTTGTTTAGGATATTGGATTGTGGTATGCAAGTCAGTTGCTCACATTGTTTCTTTCAATTCAGAATTTTTTTGATCACAGGATTTTAGAGGAATATAAAGTGAGAAAAACTAAGCTGCGACATTGGTATTTGAAGCATTGTTCAGATTGGTGCATACAGCTCACGTCGCACTGCGTAACGAAGATTTATGCTTTAGTACATCGAAACAGTGAATGCTAAGTTATTCACAACGTAAGGTATAATTATGCGTACATGTTGCCAATTATGCTCATCTTTTCAATTTTGATTTACATTATTCGAAAACTAATCTAATTTACGAACATATTGCTTGATGTAGATAAAGTGGCATAATTTTGACGTTCAGTATCTTCAAGTAGGTGTTATATTTATCCACTTGTGTTAATCTTGATATACGTACATGCCAGCATTTTAGGAAATACGTACATGCCAGCATTTTGAGAAATACGTACATGCCAGCGTTTTAGGAAATACGTACATGCCAGTATTTTAGGAAATACGTACCTACCAGCATTTTCGGAAATACGTACATGCCAGCATTTTAGGAAATACGTACATGCCAGCATTTTGGGAAATACGTACATGCCTGCATTTTGGGAAATACGTACATGCCAGCATTTTGGGAAATACGTACATGCCAGCATTTTGGGAAATACGTATATGCCAGTATTTTGGGAAATAGCATTCATTTGTTACGGTTTCTACAGCTTCGGTTCGGTCGTGTTCAAATTTGAGTAGTTCTGTATCTATTCTTTTTTTAGGTTAGGTTAAGTTTTTCTGAAAGTAGGGTAGGCTAGCAGTATTCTATTTACGGTACGAACCGTGTTATGCTGAGATAATCTGGTAATAAGACAAGCAGGCAGTACTCTATATATTGCATGTGCCGTGTTATGCTGAGATAATTGTGTCTGCAAAATTGCTTTTATTATAGGTACTCTGTAATATTGAGAATCTATGACAATACGGCTGTGCTTTACGTATTGCTTGAGTATGTAATTTAGAGATTATTTGAATGAGTAAATTTCCAATAGTATGAACGGAAGAACCAAGGATTCTTGTTACGTTCGACGCAAGAAGTGCTGAACTAAGCGTTTCTTGCTTCTATTACATTTACTTTTCTCATATCTTTAAAAAGCTGATTTCCTGAGTCGTTAACTCCTTCAATTTCATTATTTCAGCAGAGTTGCTTCCATCAGTTATAATTCAATGTGTACTTTCAAAAAATCACCCCTTCAAATCATGATTGTGACAGTAAAATTGATTCTGTGAGGAAATTTTTTCCACGCATCTTTTCTTTTCGTCCCGCATCTACGAGTGAATTTTTGCTCATTGATCTAAGACAAAATTGATTCAAGGGGGCACAAACTCGACTAGCGAAATAATAACAAATTATTTCGCTTTAGCAGAGGAGAAAGCCTTTATAATCCTGTGTCCAGCTCTCCACTTTGCTTCAGAGCCACCAGTACTTGAGATATTCCTTCGCCAGCATCCACATGCAGCAAACTTCTCCCCTCTCAGAGACGTTCAATTGTATTGAATTCATAACAACGGAGCGACTCAAAACATCTGACGTTTGGAATTCACACAACGCACAATGCACACCACAAATATTTAGCGATGCCGTCTTGTGGTAAGCAGAGCATCTTGCACTCCACCCATCTCGTGTCTGCGGTGAGGAATGCGCGACCCTAAGTTTATGCTATGTTTTTCCATGAGTTGAAGCTCGGTCTGCAATCCATCACTCTCGAGTATTGCTGCTCGCTGTTTTCTTGCGCTCTCTTCCTTTTATTGAGGTCGGCATGCAAATAGCGCAGCTATGAATTCTAACTGATGTCGATTTCGAGTCGTGGCAAGAAGACGATGCAACTGTGTGCTCCGACAAGCTTTCTTGGAGCACCAACATGGCGGGACGGCAAAGTTTTTAGACTGTGTGGCGCTGGCAAGAGAAGACGCAGGTCTGTGTGGCGCTAGCAAGAGAAGATGTACGCGTGTGTTAAGCATGACAGATTTTAATGAAAAAATTAATCCTACAATACGAAAATAGTTCCCAGGTCATTCGTGATGAACGAAATTTCTCGGGGAGTGCGGTTTGTTGATTTTAAGAGGATTTAAATAAACGTGTACATTAAGCACATTAGAAAAATTATAATTCGAATAATACTTTCATTTTTAATGTTCTACATTCGTAGTAAAGTCTATACTCGCCCATTAAAGCTTGGCTTTTACAGATGAAGCGAATGCATTAAGGCTGGTGTACGCTGCTTTTGTTACGAAAGACCAACCTTAACATAAATTTTAATGTGGGTAAAGTATTTTACTTCGTCAGCTTCAGTGCTTCTGAATGTCCAGCTTATGCCGTACTTTTAAAACACATTTGATTGTATCAGTGAAAATATTAAAGGCTAATGAGTACGTTGGCTCGAGGATTTAAAACATCTCCTCCCCAAGACCGTCCCGGTGAAACTCATTTGCATCTGTTACTCTGCTTCTTTATGGCTTGAGAAATTCATGGCGAGTTTGTCGGCCTTGAACCTTTGTATTCAACGAACAATCAAGCACGGACCGCATACGTAGATGGTTCTGAAGTTATTTTTACGGACAGAAAAGCCATCCGCAAGCAATCAAGTCGTGAGCTGCAGATTAGCGATGTGTGGCCGTTCAAAAACGCTTGCAAGGTTGTGAAATGTGTCACAGTGGGAATGAAAATGAGTAACTAACGAGCGAAGGAAACTTGGCCACATTTTGGTCATGAATTTGAAATGACGTGAAACACAGAATATCTTTGAGATGTCGTTCAAGGATTTTAACTGTAACCATGATGTCGCATTATCTCAAGGTGAACATATCCTAGAAAGTTGATAGCAGTGCGAGTGTTTGTGCTTTACTACAATGGTTAAAACACGTCCACAAACTACGAACGTTCTTTTTTGTTTATACGCATTTCCTCTTAAGCTAAAATGTTCCCAAAGTCAGAAATTGTTTCCGATTTTACATTCAAAATTTCATTTCGTAGGTAGAAACTTGAAACTTATTAGTTCCATATACTAAGGGCAATACTAATTTTAGGGCATCCGGAACCAAGTACAAATTTTTCCTCCATCATAACCTATTTTACTTCGTGGATGGCAGCAAAAACCATTTTCGTAATTCCCCCGCAGGGCCACGACGCACAAAATCTCGAAATTCGATCGATTTGCAGACAGGCGTGCTTGATAAACTGAGCTGAAATGTCTAGTAAGTTAACGAGGTGAATTCTGTGATCAAATTGAAGGATGTGACAGTGGTGACTCCGACTCATCTTGGGACTAGACGCAGTTCTGTGTGGGGTATGCGAGGTGTTTGTATAAGCTGTATGACAGGGAGTATACATACAATGATTCAAACCATTCTACATATTTTAGTAGTATGTCATAACACTTGATATCAAAGCTTATCTGAAAGTGCGTTGAGTTTACGCTAGGCGTTATTCCTATGGGACCATGCGGTTCGTGAGCGTACCACCAAAACCTGTGCTGACGTACTTTTATTTTGCTAGCATATAGACCTGTAATAATTTGAAATCTGCATGTCTAGGCACCTTTTTTGGACAATTAACTTCTAATATTGTTTGTTTTCAAATGTGCAAATACACGTTTCAGAATGTGTCTATTCAGCATAAATCCTTGCCTTTTGTCAGATTCCCAAACATTCACAGTAGTAAAATGCGCAAGATATTCCCGATTGGTAAAGGCTTACAGGAAAAACTGAGGTCTCGCGTGGAACTGACTGCATAGTAGAGATCCTGTTGGCTTCGAATGATTTCAACAGCCCTCGCTGAGGTCAACATCCTCGAACCTGGCACGCACTTGGCAGGAACTTGTCGGATTTGGAGTTCCTGGCGCCCTATGTGAGCTTTAGTTTTAACGATGCGGGATACAAAATGTAAGAGGCTAATAAGTCTTTTCAAATAAAGGTGAGCTGCTAGACTCATGTGAAATTAAAGATGGTAAAGTACTTCTGTGAATTTATTTAGTTTAATTATATTCCTATACTTGATGGAAATAACCTTAGCTAATTTGTTGCGTTCGTTAGTTGATATAGTGATGAATGTTATTTATTGCACGGCATTTGCAGCGTCGTTAAAAGTCGAGCTGTCTATCGCCGTGAGGGGTTGAATATTTCATTTGTAATTCACTGTTTCAAATACTTTTTACGCTCTCTGACGTTTGAAATGAGCACTGTTCGTAAGAACATGCTCTGTCCAAAGCACCGTTCTATTATGCATATTGTGGAAAATTTGTCCGTTGCTAATCTCGTAAGACTACAATTTGATATAAAACTCCATTTTTCCTTGAAACAAACTCTGAAATTTGAAAATGACGGTGAAAAAACGAGCGTATATGATGAGGATAATACGAAAGTAAAAAATTACGTTTTTTTGGAATATTTCGAGGTTGGTGCACAGGTCGGCCCTTCCAAAACTTCCCTGTTCACTCTCCCCCAAGTCCCATAAACTCAGGAATCGATGAGTGGACGACACCTAGGCCAAATTAATTCAATTTTGTGACCGCAGTCGCTTCACGCTGCACAACCTAGCGGCTCCGCTCGTGTGGACATCGATTGCCGTTGCAAGCTTACGGAGAACGGGTGGCAGTGAGAACACGTGTGGAGCTGGGGAAGAAGAGCTGNGAAGAGCTGTGGTGACGGGTGGCAGTGAGAACACGTGTGAAGCTGGGGAAGAAGAGCTGCAGTGACGGGTGGCAGTGAGAACGCGTGGTTGAGGCAAACTGCAATAATGCCGGTGGTTGAGCCAACTGCAATAATGCCAGTGGTTGAGCCAACAGCAATAATGTCAGCGCTTGAGCCAAGGACCAAAATAACAGCAGCTTAGATAAAACAAGAATGTTATGAAAGTAATTAGGGAGGCTATGAGAAACGTCTTGTTTCCATAAATCTATAATTAAATCCAGAGCTTTCGAGAGTGGACAACACTCATCTTCAGTAGAAAATCCTAAAAAGAAAATGAACACATAGTGAAATTCAGGAAAATTCCTCCACCTAACAATTAAAACAATTTTTCGTAATAACCTTACCATTGGCAGTTGTTTCCGTGTTAAGGAACGTATTCCAACTTTGATGCGCAGTAGCGTTGTGTATTGGTACTCGTGTGGCCACTGTGTTACGCCACCTGCTGCGGGGTACTCGTGATGCCAGTGTGATGCCACCTACTGCAGGGTACTCGTGTGGCCAGT
>VOMN01064579.1:0-65286 GCA_014899125.1 Orchestia grillus
GCTACTGTGAAATGTAGCGGCCGCTACATTTCAAAGTAGCGCTGCCAGTTCTGGGAATACGTTAGTGTTGTGCACGTTCTACTGAGAAAAACACTCGAGCTTTGAGAAATAGGTGTAAAAATTCGATGTTGCACTCATTCGTTCATGCTGATTCCGGTTATTGGAGAGCTGTACTGTATGCACTGAAAAAATTTGTGAACATTGTGAAGATATACAGTGTGTATTATCAGCCTAACTGTACGCATGAATTGTAATTGGTTATTTTGAGGTAGTGGTAGTTGCATACTTCCAGTCACTCCTGTTCAATTTTTTATCGAATGAACGTGACTTGCCGGTGAGGCATATTTGAGTAATTTTATGCTGTACCAGGGCTTTCTCATTTGTTGTGAAATTATTTTTAAATATGCTATGATACTATAAAATGAAAACATAAGCCTATGAGCTGAAGCACATTGAAAATACAATAATAATGATAATAGTTCAGATAATGATATTTAGAATAATTGAAACCTTAAACGAATTTATTTTTGGACGCTGGAACATTATTGACGGTAGCCACAAAATTACCCACAGTTACGACTGGTATCTAAGCATCCGTTTGTTAGTTCGAATTTTTATTAATTGTTCAACAATAATTATAATGATAGCATAAGAGTAAAAACGAATATTATCGACACCTTTCTCCTATCTTCAAAAGGGCTTGCTTTCTTACTTCGTGAACATTTCACGCGTGAATGCAACCATATTTAAGGAAAGTCATGTCTTACGCTCATCATTTCAAGCTCATCGTAGATTATTTAATGCAGCACCATGCACGACTCCTAAAGACTTTATATGCATGTGCTGTCACGCACGCCCTCTGTGCTCTTCTCCGTAAGAGCAGTCGTGCATGGACGCGCGTGTTTTCAGCTGCGACGTGATCGCCCTCGTGTCTTCTTTTGTTTCCAACGTTACATGAATTCTTTTCTCGTCTACTCGTAGGGCCATTATTCACCAATGTCCGATACAGTACTAGATTACAGGAAATATTTCAGGTGACTAAGTGTGCATCGTATGATAACAGTTTTTTTTATCTACCGTTCGCCACGGAATGTTTTTAACTTTTTTTCAGGATTGATGTTAATTTTTATTTGACCCAATAAGCTAAAAATGATATTATTTTTATATATGATGCTGATGGTAACTATATTCGGGACATTCCTAGTATAGGTGTAAATGTTTGCTGCATTATATTTTAATTGTGCAATAAATGCGATGAAATGATTTAGAAAATTGTTTTATGATCCATGTCTTCCTAATTTGTTCAATTTACCAGTAAGTTCATTCTCTCACGAGATTTCTTCGTATCTTTTTGTTTCACATTGCTTGGGGGTACAATTTCTCTCCTACAACGAACCTGATCTGCTCGACATAGTGATGTAGCGGGAGATTGAGGAGTTGGCTAGATCTTCAATTGGTGTTCTCTAGTAGTCCGTTGTATGGCAGGGAACTACATTATCTCCTCGCGAGCGATAACTTCATGAGTCACTCCATGTGCTTACAGGCTCTTATACCATCTGGCTCTTATGTTATTCCTTTGTCTGACGTAAATGATATCATCACACTGAGTCTGACCTCGATACGAGCACTCAAGTCATCTTCTCTCTCTTGACACTCTGTTCTTGCCTTGTCAACTACATGATTTTTGTACTTCAGACTTCCTTGGTGTTCTTGGTGTGCTGTAAGATTTCAATATTTCAGTTTTTGCTATCTTACTGACTGATAACGGAATTTAGAATAGCTTGCTTCTACTGGATCTTTAAAGTTTATCATAGGTTTGTATAACTCGTATGTACTATTTTTTAGCATTATTTCAGGTACCATCGAATACGGATACGAAAAAATCATTTTAAAATTAATCACTTCTATGACAAGTAAAACTCCGTTCATGTCTGTGTCACTCAACCGTCAAATTTATTCGCACTATTACTGAGTCCTTCTAATGTTGCTGTTCCTGAACGTCTAATTGACTTCAGAGGCCATGCATTATCTATATTGTCAGTTGTAGGTGCGCCAACGCCCCTGCCTGACAAATGGCAATGGGGTTGAAGACATGCGATACATTCTCAACGCGATTTCGCCTCTCATTCCTCCGCTGTTTCTTAGCGGACGTCAATCACGTTTTCTAGCATGAAGAACGACCAAGAGAAATTGATTCCCGGAGCCTCGTGGTCTCCCCCATCGACTATCGATTCCCGTTCAGTGACCTTAGGGGAGACAGGGACGTGGGGAGCAGCCCTGGTGAGCTATGCAGGCCTCTTCGCTGCTCTACTTCTTTGTTTGCTTCCTTTGATGATCCATTGATTTTCTTTTGCCCGAAGAAAGAATGAACCTCGCCAACAATTTGTCCCACTCATTTAAAAAAGACTTTGTTTTGTACGTCATTCTTTGCCGTTGTTATCATAGGTGTTTTTGTTTCAGGTAATGTACAAATGGCTAATTTTGCAGACACTCGTTTGAATTATTTTCTTGTCAAAAAGGGAAAATTAGAGGATATTTTCTTGGGAATGTGATAAAAAATTTAAATAAGTGTAGAGTGTTCACTGCGTTAGTTGAAAGAGACTTCGTGTTCTATCACAAAGTGTTAGGCGGTTTTTTTCGATCGTTTATAATGTGTTAGCATATTTTTCAGTTTCTTTTTGTTTAATCTTTTCAGTGCTTTTTCCTTTTCCAGTCACGTTAGAGAGTCAGATGGCAGTATGATAGTACCTTGTGTTACGTTTACGGACCATTTGCTGCTATTTTACTGAGGTATTAGTACTTCTGTTTACACAACGGCTCTGAATCTCATTGTTCAAATGCCCCGTTCGTTCCCCAGTCACTTAATTTCTCATCTACGAAACTGGTTCGAGGTGGAGGAACACTTTCACGGTCGGTTCCGACAAGCTCCACTTGCTTCAACCGCAAAACAATCTTCGGAAGCATTCTCTGGTTGGCTCAATGCATGAGTGAGAGCGAGCCGTGATATCTCTAGCGCGAAGCTGAGAAATGTGTGGCAGAGGTGCGCAGCGATGAAACCAACTCGAGTTCGAGACGACATCGAAACGCATCAGCTAAGGTGTAGATGGCAAGTCTCGTTATTCTGACTGAAATTTGTCCACGTTGTTCTGACGTAATGTCTACGGATTAGTGATCGTTGATGATGCTCATGTGGTTTTTCCTAATAAATTATATATTTTTTGTCGTTATTTGATGCCGTCTGTGTTTACCATCTAAGCAGTAGAACTAAACTCTGACCCTTGTCTATGCCAGAGTCGTGCCCGAGAAGTGAAATTGTGTGTGGCGCTGTTCGTGCTGAAATGCTTACTTAAAGCTCCGTCCACTTGAAGCATTTAATTGGGTTTTCGTTTTATTTTTGCCTATGATTTCAGTGAATTAAAACTAGGCTTCGTTAAGCAATGATAAGTTTAAAGCTAAGAAATTGGTATCTGGTTGTCTAAGTTAAATACATCGGTTGAACATGTGATCACTATTTATTGAGACTTCTTTAGTACGTCGCTCCCCACTTCTTTATATCGCGGTGAATGTCTTGAACTTTGGTCAAAGACAACTAATTTGAAGTTTGTTCCTCGTTCTCATTAGCTGAGTTTGTTTTGCTAAGCTAGAATGTTATTGTTGTACAGTACGCCGCTGCCACTTGAATAGTTGGAGCAAGGATCTCGCTTTTGACTTCTTGAGGCTTTTTTGGGTTTTGAGAGGCTGATAAATGCACAAGAGAACATGTTTTTATTATTATTAAAATATGTGTTTTACACTAAATCGTGGGTAAAAATATGGTTCATTTTGAAATGGTATAGTAAATATTATTGGAAAATGAAACCCGAAAGAATCGAGCATTGATTTTGCGATAGAACCAGAATCAAAGCCTGTAATACACTTCCACTGACTCAGACTTCGTTTTAAAAGCATCCAAATGAACCGAAACACCTGAGGTTCTCATGTATATGTAGTTAGATGTTATCAGACTTTTTTTAGCCGTACTTCGACACTTTTTTTTCTTCATGCGTCGTTGAACGAGAAATTGAATACAACTTTGTCATTAACATGCATTTGCGCACTTGAATCTTACCATGAAATATTTCCTGATGATACACTCGGGGAAAAAGAGCAAGCGTTGCGGTGCCCTTGGAGTGTCAGCTGAGCTTGGTTTCCTGGGAGGAGCTCTAGAGCGTGCATCACTCACGCTCCATTTGTTTCCCTCGTCATGACCGCAACGTTCGCCTCACTGGAAGGTTTTAGTTCCACTATTTTTTTTAAATAGATTGCTGGGGCGGGAGGGGAACGGTCGGTCGTTTTTCCACCCCGTTTCCTGGACTCGAGTTCGAGTTGTCGCCGCCGTTCGTGACGCGCGTTTTCACCTGCGTGTGTGCATGTAATCATGAAAGGGAAGCGTTCTGCTGATGACGCTTTCAGTAGTGTCTGCTGCGCACTTAATAAGTATTAATATACACGCTGAAGCGAGCTATGCTCGTCGCGGACCATTTATCATTCACTATATCTGCTGATAACCTATCGTTATCATCTATACGGTTTGTCACGTGGTTTTATTCTGCAGGCGGGCGTTATTTGTTTGCTAGGAGTACCACGTAGTATTCCCTAACTGGGGTGTGTGACCTCACCTAATTTTTGCTGATCTCTGAGTGAGTAGAACGAACAGGAAATTGAACGTAAAATTTAACCCTGACGAATGCAGAGCTGGCTTGATAACGAAGGGAGAGTAGGTAAATAACATCATTTCTTTAGTGAAACAACTTCAAATTTTTCTATTAAGAGAAGGAAAGGAAACTTTGCTTTTAAGGCTAATTCAGTTCTATGTTTTCTCTATCCTTTATCTCAAATATTTCACTCGTATGTTTCATTAAGATCGGAGATGAATCTTAAAGTGGAGTATGGTATAATTACAGAATTAACGTTTTATTCGACGCTGTAATTTTAAAATTCATCATCTTTACTTCTTGCGTATGGAAGTCTAATGATGTTGATAATTTATTCCATTCTTGCTTAAACCAATACTGTATCCCTTTGAGTATTACGTTCTATGGTGCTTTCACACGTAATCATTTAAAATATACTTCAACGAAATTTAGCCACCGTTAGCTGGAAAAACGAAGTTGCAGCACACATTTTTATCAGGCTCACCTCGGAAATGACCAAATCACAGGATGTGCCGAATTTAAACATTTGATAGCATGCTTCCCTCGCTCCATGATGAGCTTCTCGTCGAACCGCAGGCATTTCCGGCGTAGTCTTGCCTTGGTCTAAGCACCTGGCTCATCGCGCTCTACCTCAGCGTCTTGATTACATCAGTGCTCTCAGGCCCGTATAAATATATTAAGCTTTAGACTGCGATTTTTTGCCGTTGTTCATCAAGTGTGAGGTTTCTGGAATTCATCATTTTGTGCACGATTTTTGTATGTGTGATCTACATGAGGTCATACTCATATAATTGGTAAGAATAGAGAAGCTGCAGAATAGGCGCTGTTCCACGAAAGCTGAGTCTGACGTCGATATTTTTTTTTACAGAAATGCACACATGCTAGACGTGCGTATGATTAGGTTGTTGTCGAACTCAGACTGAGTACTGAAAGTATTATACTTTAGTGGAGGATTACACTGGCTCTAAAATATGGTTTGGGGCAAAAAAAAATCTGATTTGTTTACATGCACTTAATTCAACTTTCCTGCTCTGAGATGCAGACAATACAATATCAGTCATAAATTGTGTTAAATTAGGACATCAAAAATATGATTTGCATTGCGGTGATAGCCATGCTTTGAAGGGATTTGATGTTGTTCGTTCAACTTCCTTGAACAAATTCCCGATCATAGCATTCATGAAGAATAGTTCAATGAAACTTTTATATCAAATGAGCTAAATTCTCGCTATGCTCACGTAGAAAACGCTCTGCTCTCTGTGTTCAGGTTTGAGTGACCTTCGTGGTCTGTAAATATTTGAAGTGCGCTTGTGTCACCTGCTGTCACCTGGCTGTCAAGCGCTCTAAGGCACATGACGGCGTTACCTACCTGGGTTATGCTATGTTAGCTTTCTCCTCCACCTACACCATCTCCCTGCCCCTGCTGCTTCCGACTGAATCTGTTTTACAGTTGAAATTTTATCGTTAGCTTTTAGCAAAAAAGAATAAGAATAAAAATGCATTCAAACCATGTATCGCTTCTTTCATTTATTGTCGTAGTTTCTATTTGATAATTATGGTAAACGGATAGGGCTAAATAAATTCCCGTATTCTTTCATCGTATCTAACAAGGACTTACACTTCTTAACTCCATTGCATTACTCTAAATTTAAACTTAGTCTAAATTCAGGCAGATTTCTTCATCGAAAGTCGAATGATGTTACTCGATAGTGCGATAGTTTGGGGGTTCAAGAAGCCTCGTAGGTCGGGACCGCCATCCTGACCTGCCATATAATTAGCGCTAGTCTACTGATCCCTTATCGTTCGTTCCTTTCGCTTATAAATTTAGTGATAGCGGTGCTGTCTTTCATCAATTTTGGTCGAGTGTGCCCTTATCGAAAATAAAATGAAACCGCGAATTGCTTGATATATTATTATTAATTCGTGTGTGATCATTTGCTAGGGCTTGAAAATCCCTGCTCCATTAGGAAGCTTTAATCTACTCTTAATGAGTTATCTTTCAGAAAAATTGTTGATAATTTCTTCAGTTTTCTTGACCATTATTACGTTAGAAATTTCATGTAATCGGTAAACATATACGTAATTGAATGGAATAGGAAAGTGAAATTTTAGACCTCATTCGATTCAGAATGATACTAGAGAGAATTTGAAATGATAGAAGCGCATACTATTGTCAAATTCATTCTACGCAGGTTTTCTTGAAGTTAATGGCGAATTACTGTCTAATTTTAGTTAAAATTATGATATGGCTAATCTGACCAATGTTCTAAGAGATTTTTCCCATGGCATGCAAGTCTTAGTGCTAATCCCAGAAACAAATTGTATGAGAACGATTCGTTCTTCGAAATAAAGTAAATAAAGTAAAGGGCAAGTACACTTCATAATAACTGAAATATTAAAAAACGTAATTGTGTTGTACGAGTATATTTAATTTTTAACGTATCAATCAAAATTATTCCTAGCATTCGTCATTTCATCCAAGATATTTTATCCTGTCGTGTGTGTATGTACTGCTTCCAAACGAGTGTGTTGGATGAAAGTGCTCATTTTTAGTTGAAAGGGAATCTTGGTCCATAAGTTCAGGTGCTAATTTTGGTTTAAATCGAAAAAAAATCGAGGCAAGCTCTCCTTATGTTATTTTTTTGCTATTATATACAGAATTTAGACCAATTACATTTATTCTTATATATATTGTTTATATTGTTCTAAATCCTGTATATGTGTAATTCTCACAGTATACTGCAAGAATTATTCTTTTACATTTTCACGTTATCAAGTACATGAAAGAAAGGTATGTAATAGGGTACACTAGAATAGTATAATAGGGTACATTAGAAGAATATAATAGAGTATATCAGAAGAATGTGATCGAGGTACTTCAGAAGAATATAATAGATACACATGAAGAATATAATAGATACATCTGAAGAATAATATTAGATCCATCTGAAGAATAATATTAGATCCATCTGAAGAATATAATAGGGTACATCAGAAGAATTGATTGAAACTGTATCAGCAGACTCAATGTGGAAACAGCAGCAGTTTTTGTCAATCGTTTGTAGGTCTATTTGACGTTATAGGGCTCCTCGTTTGCATGTGATGAACTGTATTCTAAGTGCGGCTCTTGTCCTCGCCTATAATTTGTGCAGCTTCGCCGCCTCATCTGCACTAGAGTGATGAGCTTCTCTAAATTCCTAAGAAGAAAAACGTGCCTTTTGAAGCTGCTCAGTTTCTGGCTTACGAGCCCCCGAGCGCGAACCTTTTTTGCTTCGTCTTTTTTCTCTCTCCATTTTCGTAGCCGGGCGAGATCTTTTTTTTTTGTTGCTGGTCCTGTATTTTTTAAGGAGGGGGAGGAAGACTTGTCTTTGTTCGGTGTGATCTTTTTGTTACGACTCTCAAGTGGCGATGCGCAGAGTGGTTCTTGAAATTTACATCACGTCTTGTTTTCCTCATAAATTGTTGAAACTGTCATATATTTTATCAGGAGTTTTTTGAGCTCATTCACTTGAACTTCAAGTGTGTACATTCTATTTCGGCACGTCTTATTAATTAGCGGGACTAATGAGTTTTTTCCGTTATATTTCTCTCATGACTTGTTTTTGTGGAAGAAAGTCTGATCTCTGATTTTTTCTGAATATCTGTTGTAACCCTTGCACTATGGTCTTAAGTATTATTTCTGCTTCCATAAGTTCTATGTCTAATAGAATTGAAAATGCTGCGTCATAAACCAATTTTCATACGGGATGTGCTTTATTAGATTCAGCAAAATCGGTTTGTTATAGTTGCATTGTCAAAAAAATATCTTAGAAATGATCTGTGGTCGATGTTCATCAAGACTCGTGAGCAAATTTGTGATCGTTGTAAACTCTTTCACATTGTATTTGGTAGTATATCATTCCTGCTGTGGAGAAAGGTGGGTGGCATTTCCTGAAGATATGTCTGGCTTGCGCTCTTACATCAGCGACTGTGCGTTCTGCAAACTTAAAACTATTGAAGGTAAATGTAACTAAACATGGTTTCTAAAATCAAGGTGTAAAATCTATAATTTAAATTTGGTCATCATGCCTTTTAAATCGATAAAAAAATTATTAAATCTGATTTTTTAAATATGAACCGCAATTGGCTGCAAGGGAGTTTCGAGTTTCTTTGGTCTCCGATGATTTTTTTATGCTCGATGGGGCGATAGTGTTGCATCCTCAACAAATGTTGCTATTCGTTACCCTATAATTGCCGCGCGGTGTTTTAAGGGCCAAGAATTTGGTTGAAGCCGCCTTTGGATCTTTGCGCACCTTTTTCCTTGCCAAGAATTGCTCAGATGTTTCTGGTGTGCCTCGAGACCTAAATATCTGTGCAAACTAAAAATAAAGAGAGAATCGCACCCCTCGTGTGTCGCTGGTCCCTTTTTAATAGTTAATGTGCGCTCCTTACTCTGTGATGCCCGGGTGTTTCCGTGTGACCTAAATTACCGCATGTTACCTTCCTCAAATTTTACACAGTTTAATTATTTTTATTCATCATGGTGAAAGATGCACGATGTTTTTATTTATATCAGTGCTTTTGGAGACGATCAAGCTTCGTTTTGATTACGTATGCTGATTTGATCCATTCTCTTGTTTTAACTAGATTTTTTCAATTCGGTAATGCATCAATGCATATTGTCGTAGCTGTATAATGTGTGGTCTTTACGAATATTCGAGTATGAATGACCGCTTCTCTCACCTTTAAATGCTCGCTAATTCTAGCTGGGTTGCTTAAATTTAGGTATCTCGAGACAGTGCAGCAAAAAAAAAGTTGACAGTGTCGGCACGCTTAAGCTCACTCTCGGTGCGTACAATGTTTGTGGTGAGTTTAGATTTTCATATGATTTATGGTACGTTTCTACTGTCCTTCAAGTCGTTTTCCTGTCAGCAGGACGTAGATTTTATAATTTATTCTACTCTTAACCCATTTATGTTTCGAATGTGTATTGATTATAAGAAACTAGTGTGCCATTTTTATGTGAAAATTTTTCACTATCTTAGACGGTTCACTAGCTCATTTTTATGAAGTATCAGTTCAAGTTGAATTCTTGAACCGCTTAAGCAACTCCTAGTGCTGATTGGAGAACCGAACTCGTCCCTTAAAAGTACTTTGGTGAATTTACTGTGCAGATGTTAAACTTGCCCAGGTGTCCAGCTCATGTGAACACTTGCCTTATCCGTCATCGGTACACAAGTGTTCAGAACTTCATTTAAACATTCCTCACCTGTGTGTTCGTGTATGATGTTCCTGTACGCACCGTGAAATCATTTCTTCTCAAATACTTTACCTTCTAAGTGCATGGTCGTTCACCTTTCTATTGAGCTGTCACTTGCTCTCTAGACTCGAGTTATAACCGCCTTTGAATGCCCTCCTCTTGTGGCTCTCTGACCTCGCTTGCCATTTTACGTCAAGCTCGCGTACGTCTCTGTGTATGTGTCTATCATATGTAACTCAGATGTACTGTATGGTCCAAAGTTACTCAGTTCGAGATGTAGTGTATGGTCAAAAGTGACTCACTCCAACCTGTGCCCTAGAATAATGGACACGTGAAGTGACCATCGTGCAGTACTGCGTTGAGTCTGTGCGTACATCATCACAGTCATCCATGTGCGCTGAAGTTCCCACATCGTCTATGTCTGCTACTAGTACAGTCGCTCTTGAGAAACGAGCGTTGCTCCACAGTCCAAACTGCCTCGCCATTGAACTTTAATCTTGCGCTTTATACGGATGTGACGAGCGTCGTGGATTAGCTATTCTACTTGAGCGCTCAGTGCTGGTGAGGCGTCGTGTCGCTCTTTTTGTGGCGCTTAATATGCAATGAGGAGCAGAGCCTATGTGACGATTTTACATGCACTGGGTTTTAGATTTCGTTGTGTGTTTCATGTTCTCATATTCTTCGGTGATTCGTAAAGCATGAAAAAATACTTGAGTATATGAGAGTAAAGTTGGGTGTTAAGAATTGTAGATGTTCCGGTTGTATTTTAACGTTTATATCTTGGTAAGTTATAAACCGTATCTATTTGTTGAAATGTCTTACACTTGTACGCCCCTCACTAGCTGTTAGCTAATGCACATTAATTGAAGTTTCATGCAGTTTTGGGTATACAGCTTCCATTTCAAAGGTCATCTTACCTACGTTGACTCAAAGTCAGGAATCCGTTAAAATCTTTTAGTAAGATATTCGACCCCTTAAATGAAAGTTATTCATTATCTAAAGTGTCACCTGCGCCATCCTGTTTTGACCAGTAAAAGCTTTGTTTGTTGTCAGACTTCCGCTCTCTGATAAAGAAATGATCACACGTGAGGAAACTGTCTCAACTTCAGAGTTGAGTTCTGCGTTATTTTTCCTTCCATTAGTTATATTAGTCGCGTGCTCGTTTCAGTATTCAAGAACGTATTAACTATTTTCATTTTTTGTATTTTACATTGCTACAATACAATAATTCAAAATTTTGCGTTGTGCATTTGAAAATATCTTCAGGTGATTGGTATTAAGGCTTCGTACATCATTCTTTGAATACTGACCGAATGAGGGAAAATTTTCATAAACGGATTGAAACCAACGATGATATTCATTTGGAACGAATTTCTATCGAAATTCATTGCTATTTTAGTTCTGATCTGTCTTTGTATAGTTTTTCATTTTTTGACGCATAGATTTATCGTCATAGGGGTTTTACTTTGTCAAGCTAATTTTTTTGGCATTGCATTGTCTCCCTTGAAATGAGAAGTAAAATTAGAGGAAGCGAAGAAGTCTTCATCTCAGTTCATCAGACCTGCCATGATGTACACTTGCGCGCCACATCATCTGTCTGCATTGTCCGCGGACTCCTATCGTCCCTTCATCTGCTTGCATTTTGCATTAATGTAAATTATCTCCGAATGCTGCCATCAAAATTCCATTTTAATCTCCTATCGATTCTGTAAAACTTACTTTCTCTTTTTATTGGATTATCTAGATCATTTTAGAATATTTTTTATTTTATTCTAATTTTAGATATTTTTTCTACGAAGGAAAGAAAATGACGGTAGAAAAACTAGATCTGTAAGTAAGCACATTTTATTAGCAGTGCATGTTTCAGCCTCCTTTTGTAATTTAATGTGCAATCCTGCACAAGGTACACCGTGTCGATGTGAAAAAATTGATGCAAAGATATTTCTATGTGATATTTCAAAATTCAGAACTTTCTCAAAACTTGACTTGCCATTGGGTCGTTAGTGTCATCACTTTTATTTAGGACTGTATTTCTTCTCGCCGTGTATTCTTACGATGACTTCATGTCTTGGAAAATGTTTTGCCTGTGGCTGTGTCGACATAATTGCGGGGCAGCGCTCGAGACCTGGTCGGAGGCTCTGCTCTCTCCGTCTACTGGTGTGAGCCTCCACAAAAAGTGGTGTTTCGACCGCCTGCCCAATTCATAACGATCGATCGTGGCTCTGATTTTTTTAGGAACAGGTTCTGGAACAGAAAGAGAAGCATGTGCTGCGATAGATACCATACCAGGTACATTATCGCTCACAGCTGCTCGAGCTCCTGGTACACTTGTGAACGCTGGCCGTGTGATGTTCGACCCAGCTGTGTGAGTAACAGAGCTCTGGGGCAGTATGACTCAACACATGTGTCGCAGCACCTGTTATTCGTATTCTCAAAGTGACTTTTTTTGCTAGAGATTTTGGCGCAATATTAGTTTTAGTACTTTATTAACTGACTGAATTATATGCCTGCACGTTTAGTTCTTCAAGTATTTGCTGCTACAAGGGGAAAAAATCTTCGTATCGGCTTTGTTTCTTTCTCTAGTTTCATTTTGGGTACACTGTTGCTGTTGTGTGTTGCTGCACGTTAGACACCACCGTTCATTGTCGAAGCTATCCAGCATTATTCATGGAGTTGCGTTACACTCATCTCATTCTATTGTGTCCCGTTTAATCGATCTTAGACGTCTTTCTTCTCTCTACGTGGAAGCACGTTACCGTTCTCATAAATTATTTAGTTCTACATTTGGTATTGAGTTTCATTGTGTAGCGAAGAACAATCGTTGTCAGAGTTCTTTATTACCTCACCAAGAATGTTTTACTAGAGAAGATATAACGGAAAACGGATGTGTACTGATTTTACTTTATCTGTACGTACATGCATCTAGTTTATTTTGTCTGATCTGTGTTTGCAGGAACTCATTTAAAGTTTAGAAAGTATTCGGTTGATGTCAACCATAAATGCGATTGGTGCTAGTTTGTTGCGTCATTTAGTGTTGTTAGACATTTTCTTCCTCTTATTTTATTTTAAATTACTCCTATCATCAAGCAAACTTAGAAGCTCCAAGTCTCTGATAAGATGTGATGTGATGAAGAAGATACATATTATTCATCTATTGTCTCTATACATAGGCGGTGCATGGGGTGACGGAACGTCATTGATAATCTCAGCACTCGCCTTGACTTATGGAAATAGAATATTGACCGAGCTTTTCAAAATATATTTGAATGCGCATACGGAGCATACTACAGTGACGACCAAAAAATTGGTATTGCATTTTTTCATACCGTAATCCAATTATCCATCCCCTCCTTTCCTGGTTAAATGTTGAGTTTTACAATCGGATCTAGTGTTTGATGACTCAGATACTTTGATCATTAAGTTTTTCAATCAACTTATTTGACTGTATGTACTAATTCAATAATTTTTATTTTGAGCTCGTGTTTCTCTCGTCTAACAGTAAATTACTAAAGTTAGTTAAGGATTCAGTTCTATTCTTCATCCTTTTTCCATGCATAGATTGACAATTATCCAATATATTTCGTTCATTGTTCCTTTCCTCTCGTCTATCAGAAATTTCTAAGAACATTCCGTTCATGTCGATGCCACAACAGAATTTCGCTTTGCGACCCTCTCCTAACTCACTCCATTTAAAACTTGTGTAATAAGTTGAAACTTTATTGATGAAGTTAAAACTTCTAGTGATAAAGTTGTAACTTTGAGCTGCAAGTTGACGGCTGAGTTTGAAGTTGGATGGTTTGAGCTCAAAGTTGCAAGACTGCGAGCAAGTTTCTTGATCACACGAGGACTTCGAAAAGAGTCGTGCCACATAGAGCGTGAGGAACTGCAATGGTGGCATCGGACCAACTCGCATCTCTAAACTTTACTTATTAAGAGTTCCGACTACTCCTTAAAACACTCGTTGGCTTTTCATTCAATCGTTTTGGATTTGAACTTGCGCTATTCTATGTTTTTGCAGATGGGCGTCTAGTGTGTTGCCTCCCATTGACTTCTTCCTCGACCATTTCGGAACGCACTTCTACTTCTTTCTGCACTATGGTTTTCATTTTATTAATTCGAACAAATTAGTAACATCGTGCTTGATTCTTTTAATTTTCTTATCTTCGTTATGTTCGCTGCTTGTCGTGAGCATTCAGCCCGACCCGTTGCCTTGTCGCTTTTCAACTTAATAATTCTCCGCTGACTAGCTTGGCTAGTTGTGATTTTTGTTAATTTCCTTTGAAATTCAACTTTGTTTGCTTTCGGTTGCACAAATTGTTGTACACTAAACGATTTGTTTAGTTCAGATATTTCTGGTTGGTCTTCGTACAGTCTGATTCTAAGTTTATCGCTTCTAGCGTCATTCCTAATCGCTAAAGAATGTTGCGATGCCTGCTGCAGCAGCTTAGCTGTAGGCCTTTGATACCTTTATCGCGTTCCGTCCTTGAGCACACAACGGTTTCTATGTTTACCGTCTTACTGAAACTGATGCTTCCACTACCACAAGCAAGTGAGAATTATCTGCGGGCGACCGCCTTCTAAATTTCAATTCGTGTCTTGCTGTAAATTTTTATAGCAAATAGCCAGACCAAAATTTTGCCGACAGCTTCGTATTTTCTTCAAAGTCAACAATAATATTCTAACTAGTGATACCGGCCAATCATATTTTAGAGAAGGATCAAATTTAGGTATAAAAAAATAATCAGTATTTTAAATCACTTTCAAACTTAAATATAATAGGTTTATGCAAACAATTGATGGAATTGTCCTAGGTAGGCGAGTTATTGAATGTTTTTCTCATCATCAGAGGCTTACTTTTATATTTCAGCTAGAAGTCATAAGGATTCAAACATCCCTTTCTGAAAGGCTTTCTATCTTGACTAGTGTTATGTGTATTCTTTCGAGTATTGCAATTCATGCATTCTAACTAATCATTTTTTAACAATAGTTACTTGAGAAAGGTGTGCTATTGGAGACAATTTTACGGTGTAGCTAAGCTCACCTTTTACGGCTAAGCTCACCAATGTACGTAAAACATATTGCTTACCATGTGAAGCATTTTCTTTAGTTTCTTTCGGGTATTGTTGAGTGACTATAGCCCGTTTATCGTGTTATCGATAGATATGCTTTTATCTATTGGTGACTGATTAGCTCCTAACGACAGGTTTTTATCTTTCACTTGTCTCCGATTGTAGGATAAAATGTGATGGCATGTGTTTCATTGCCTTCGGTTGGGTGACCTTTTTTCATCAAAATCATTTTGCTGTTGTCAAATCCTTTGATGTTCAGTCGTTTTTACGGAAACTTAGTTCATTTCAGTCGTGGTAACGAATGAAAAATTTCTGTCAAACTTATTCGCGGTATGTTTCTTGAATTTTGGCGGATATGTTCACAGCATTAGTGTGGTGCACCGGGGAAAGTTTCCTCGTAATGCCGACTGTCTTTGACACTTGTTTGCTAACATTTCCTCTGTTTACACTGACAGACTTGTCCGCTTCACGCCGTCGGTGGGGGTTAGTTTAGCAATGTTAACGTCTACAGAGCCGTCGTCTATAAGCTGCTAAATTTTTCGCGCTTTTCCTTTGCGATTTTGTTTTATATCGCCTTACTCCATACGCTCTCAATCGTCCACTATGGAGCCTCTCTTTTTATATGCCTGGTAATAAAGAGGTTCGTGATAATTTGCTGTGCTACCCATTGTCGCTCTCAGGGCTTAAAGTTGTTATTTATGGGTGATATTTTTGAGGCTACTTCACGTTTAGAAATCTCAACCTTTGTGTATACGTTGAAATGATTAGTTCAACTTACAAGTGTTGTATATTATAGTACATACATTAACTAAGATTTGTTCAGACAATTGAACTAAGGAACTGATGAATAAGTATTTAGGATTCCAATTGTTAATGATGTCCCCGGACAAAGAATTAGTCACTTATTATTTTTCGAGATCCTTGCGAGGATGGCAACTACTGAGTGCATTGGGCTAGAATTACTATTAATTGGCACGGCAGTAATTCAGGACATGTCAGCCATTTAGATTGAATAGCTAAGTCTCCGGACATGAACCCAATACTAAATTTGTTGGACCACCTGGAACGACAAGATAGGCGTCGAGAAGATCGTCCACTTACTGTGACCACACTACAGATCACCCGATTCAAGAGGGGATTGAAATCGATCAGGTGTACATTAGGACACTTGTCGACTCAATGCTGCTCAGAATTACCGTTATTATTCGTGCTCGTGGTGGTCCTACACCAAATTAATAATTAGTGACTCATTTGTGTCCGGAGAGCGTACATTGAAATGGTAAGAAATGGTTTCAATTTGAAAACTGCTAAACTCACCAATTTTTTATTATTGATCTATTTTAAAGATGTTTCTAAGTTCATGTATAGAATTTCTTACTTGACAATTCGTATGTAATCAATATGAGCATGATAATTTTTCTCAACCTGAGTTAAAGTTGTGAATTTCCTCCACCGATGTAGAATTTTAGAGGCCTAGATTTGAAAAATTAGTGTCACATGATGAACAAAGGTGATTACTAAGACTTTTTTTCCAAAATTTCAATTTTTACTTCTATTTGAATCAGTAGAATATTATTATAAATGCGCTGACAACACAGTCAATGAAGGCAAGCTTACGTTTGTACTAGAAAAGAAACACACAAGTGGGTATTCTTTTCTCTCTCTCATGCATCGGACCCTTCTTATCTTTGTTGCTGAGAACTAAGCAGGTGCCGGTATTTGGCGAATTTGCACTGGGTATTGTTTAGCTCAGGAGTGTAATCCTAATAAGTTATTTTTGGTGTGCTCTGCTCTTTGATTACTGTTTTAATTATTATTTTGCATCTTAATTTCGTTTACTCTATTGCAAAACGCGTATAACTTCTATTAAGTTGAAACAATAAGTAGGTTTGCATTTAAAATTGGCTGCTCTATTTTATGTATTTCTATTTTCGTATCACGCGTGGAATTTTAAGGTTCATTCGACTGCCTCAATAGTATTCCAATTTACGTGTCAGATCCTGCCATATTATTGAGTGGCTTTCTCATTTCCGTGCCCATGAAACGATAACGACATGCCAAACTGCTACGTTGGCTAGCCAGCCCTGCACAGCAGCGCTGCTGCAGTCGCGTGACCCGTCACGTTCAAGCGTCGCATGCAAGTTCCTGTGTGCCTTTAAAAAAGCGCCAGCTAACAGGCCGTGACGAGGTGATCATCAATCGTGCTGTGGCACAGTGACACTTGCTTTAGCTGAGCTCGCTTCACTTCACCGAACTCTTTTCATGAGGCGCCTCTGGCACTCTCTAATGTAGCCATAAATCACGCCCGACATGGCCGCGAAATGACACTACTGGCGGTGCATAATTCCTTAATATTGCAAAGGGCAACCTTAATTTAGTTTATCCGTTGTTTCCGAAGGTATTTTATTACATTTGTGTTCATTTAGTCATCCCGCCCACGACCGAGAGTTATTCTGCCAATTTTTATAACCTAATGACGTCATTTTGTTTTATTTTTAAACGTTAGGTATACTTTCTGATCAATATTATGCGATCAATCGTCATTTTTACGTGCATAAATTCTGCAGCCTTTAAATGAAATAACTGATTCTGACTCAAACTTTTTTAATTATGTGTGTTGCGCTATTTCACGTATCCATCATATCCATCTCTAGAATTTCTTTATTATTTTCCACATTTTCCTTGTTACGTTAGATTATTTTGTGTGTCTAGTTAGCATTTTTAGCTTGCATTTGTTAGTACATATTTAATAACACTCATTTTCATTTCAAGCTTGACTTCGAGCTTGACTGCAGGAACACTGAAATTCTTTATATCTTTTTATTATTAGAAACATTTTTTTGTTCAACTTACGACGTTGAGTCAGAAGCTGGTTGTAAATATGGGCTGCAATTGTGAAATTGGCGCATGAATGTGAAGATCGTATGAGTTTGCTCAAATTGCGAGTGTGATTGCGGTGAGATCATGAATATCATATGCGGTTGTGAAGATTGGTGGATTGTTTGAAACATTTATGTGGCTGCAAACGAACTTTCTACCAAGGCCTTTAGTGTGAACTTTGTGGCAAACACAGCTCGATTTGCTGACATTTACCTTCGAAGACAAGAGTTTTACGGATGAATGGTGCAGTTCTTTTTTTGTCAACTTAATTATGTTATTGAGTCCAAATTCTTACTACTCGAAATCGAATAGATTCGTGTGTCGTGTGTGTATTTAGTTTTGTTAAAGGGTAAATTTTCGAGTATTTTGTTCTATCCATACTAATCGTTGTATTTAGTCACCGAAATTTGAATCAAGTTATCTTTAATTCTTACTTAAATGAAAAAATTAATGGACTTGACTCCTGTGATCATATTTAAATATTTTAGAATTCCGCTTAACTTGAATCGTGATTTTCCCTTGTTAGCGGAAGAAATGTGAAGAGCTAAACCGCTAGTCATGATATCGTCTTTGTCATGTCGAGCTCGATTTTTCTGCCTTCAATTCTGTGAGGCTTGTATTGAACGTGACTTGCAAAGAAGGGTTCGCGCGTCACGAACACCACGTCAAGACGTGCTCGTCTGTCACTTTACAGCGGACGTGCCTTGCTTCGCGGTGTAAAAACATAAAAACATTACCTGGCAAATATAATAAAATGGCGAGAAGTGTAAAAAGAAGTCAATCCCTTTTTGCTTACGTGCTGTCGCTAGCAAACCGCATTGTACGTGTTAATTTTAGAGTTCACGGAGTACCTACTCGGACTCTATATAGTGCACCATTTCATTCATATTAATGTTACACATGTGACAGTTCTGATAAGCTAAATTTGAAACTCAAAGAAAAGAACAGGATATTATCACTTATGGTCTTAGTAAACCACGAATCCAACATTTTGGCCTCACCTTGTACAGTTGCTTTAACTATTAATATTTTAACTTATGATGGCACGCGTGAAGTATTCTTTTGTGAACCTAATTATATTCCTACAAGTCAGTGTGAAGTGGCAATTAGAAATTTAGCCTTATCTGTGATCATGAAATAAAAGTTCGCTGATACTGCATGATAAATTATGAGGCAATGATGCGTGCCAGCCTGCTGATAAGGAACCTAGGTTTCATATTTCAATAAATGGTAAACTTATCTATTGCAGCTGATAAGAGCATACTTTGTAGTGTGATAGCAATAAACATGGTGTCGCATTAGAGGCTGCACCTCGCGATAGCAGATGTGGACACGAGTAGAAACTACGTACGTTGTTGCGAGTAAAAGTAGTACAATGGCAAGTTTTCATCCTAAATGTTACTATTTAGCGTCTTCTTCACAGTTATGTGGTTTCTTATTCTTTCGGAATGAAAATCAATTGATGCCAAGTCGTAGCTTATTTATCAACGAGTATTTGTATGGCATTTCATCTCCAATTTAATGAGTTGAAATTATGTATTTATTCCTGAAAACACTTCATAGCAATTTATTGAAGTGAATTCTGAATGTCTACCTGAGACATTATGTTTCATATAGCATATGTTTTCCACAATATATGTGATGATAAGGTCACTCACTGGTTGTACTATGGGTCGAACATTTCAATTCCGTGCACTTATTAGCTTGGACCATCTCGCGCCCAAAGTGAACGCATCGTGGCATTTCACTGTTACGAGAAAGTGACCGGCTTTTATTGACCAAGATTGCACCGAAATGGGAAAAGAACACGATAACGCACACTCAGAATCGTTAGAATATTAAGACTCTTAGCAGTCTAGTGCTTTTCGATAAGCTTTGTGGCATTATCTTCGTTATCAGTGGAGCCTCTGTGAGCCACTACGGCCGAGTTCAGTCCTGACTGAGCGCATTGTTCACTATAGGCGTGTATCTCTTCAGTTGTGCTCCTGTTTTTGCCATACATTTTAGCGTTGTTTTCCGTATTGTGCATTTTCTTCACTCCTCAATAGTACCAGCGATATTTGACATTAGTTCTGTGACTATTTTCGTGTAAGTAAAAGTGCCTGTTTTTCATCTCAGCTTCTAGTGCTTCATGGAATATGAATCATTTCAAGCATGGTGAACATTTATTGTCTTTCAGTCTAGTATAGTCTATTGCTAATGTTTGTTATTATTATGAAATATTTATCAAGTAAACATTTTCTTCGAGGTTGTTCTGGTAATCAGAGTAATACGAGTTTTTTTTCAGTTAAGTGGTAGTTAGTTCTAATATTAATGAGGTTCAGTCACATTATTTTATTTTTTATTTTAAGCTCTCTCTCTTGTTCTCCTTTATGTTATGATCTGGTGTTACATTAATGTTGCTACCCTACTGCAAGTATTTTCCTCCGCTTTTATTTTTCAATAATGTTCGTGATAAATTACAACACGTGTGTTATGACATGATTTTCAATCCTTCTTGTGCATCCTTCGGTTTGTACGAACTGAGGGAACGACGGGTTACTTTCTCATGCCCAAGTTACGTGCTAGTTTGAGAAATTATAGGATTCACTCAACGAAGTTGCGCTTTAAAGTTATCTTTGTTACAAGTAGATTATTGTTCGTGCATGTGTTTTACATTCTTTTATTTTACTTGATTACGTTCTTCCTTTATAATGTTTCTCAGATATTTTACAATTCAACATTCATGACGATTACAAATCACTTCAGACAATACTGTTTCGTCTGTTCTTCATTACTTCTTTCTTTCGTAGAAAAACTCGTTTTTTCATTCAAATGAAATAACGTAAAATCTTGCGACGTATGTTCTATAAGTAATTTTTTTGGCAAAATTTTGATGTTGTATTTTCTCTAAAAGGTATTTATCAAAGATTCGGGTGTAAAAACTTCCTTATCGGGTCTTTTTTTATTATTAGATAATTTTCTATTGTTGATGTCATGTAGTGACACGAATGTAACATATTTTATTTGTTTGCAGGAGTGGCCAGCTCTCGTTTTTCCCGGAGACGAGGAGGATCTGACAGGCCTCCGCCGCTCACGCCCCGACCAAGTCTGCTGACGCCATCTGCCTCTTCTGTGGTGCCCCTCACAACGAAACCGTCGCTGCCTTCTTCCTCCTCTTCATCATCATCATCCTCAGCCTCATCTTCATCGTCGTGGCCATCGTCTACGTGTGCGAGAAGTGCAGATAACTCTGATAGTGGAGTCTCAGTGCTCAATAGATCGACTCATTACTCAATCTCTTCTGCTCAAAACCGAGCATCGTCTTATGGTAATCTGCCAGGATCCCCTCAGTCTCAGAGTAGAATACCTTCAACCAATTCAGTAACGCCTGATCTCAGAAAAAATCTTTCCGTTAAGCCTTTGGTTAGAGAAGCTCACATTCCAGTTCCAGATAATAACTTACCTGCCAGAACTGGCTCATCCCACACTTCTTACTCTACTTCTAGTACTTCTCTTAGTCCTTCAAAGAGCTCAATAGGCACAGAACTTGGATTAAATTCTCCTATAACACGTAAATTACCGTCATCAACTACTCTAACTACCACTTCACCTCCTTTCTCTAGAACTCATACCCCAACGGTTACTTTCACATCCACTCTTTCGAATTCTACGACATCAGTCTCATCCAGTTCTTCGTTACTGGTTTCTTCTGCGTCACCGCTTACTAGGTTACCAGCCTCTACTACTCTCACTACCACAAGCGCTCCCCCAACGCGTTTACCTTCGTCCACTTCCATCACTACTACCAGTGCACCCACTTCACGCTTACCATCGTCTACAACTGTTATCTCTACGAGTGCTCCTACGTCTCACAATACGCCATCATCTAATTCTTGCCCTCCTTCATCTATCGTTTATTTATCGTCGAGAAAAGGCCCTCGTACCGAGGCCTATAACGGCACACGATCTTGCATAAGCAGTGGCGTGTTACCTAGCAGTACAAATTCAGTTCTTTCATCCAAGAACGCTTCCATTTCGGTTGTAAAAAGTAGTGTTATTAGTACAAATACTTTGCCGAGCTCTTCACTTCTAAATTCTCCATCTAGTGGTTATCCTTCGCTTAGAGCATCGAATTCATCTACTCAAAGCTCTTCCAATTCACCACCTTCCTCTTCAGTTTCAGCTCAGCCTTCACTGCCTACCGCATTACCCGTCATACCACCGAGCTTGGAAGTGTGTCGCACTGCAGCTCCCACTTCCAGTACAGGTGCTCACGATTCGTCAGTAACTCCCATCGTCACTGTCGTAACTTCGTTAACTGGCTCTGCTTCTGAAACGTCTTCAGCTTCTTCTATAAGAGATCAGCAAAATTCTCATCTTTCCAGTTCTTCCACGAAACTTTTATCCCGTGGATCTAGAAAGTCCGGCCTGAGTCTGATTAATGATAACTCTGGCTGTTCGTCGATCTCTGTAAATGTTTGCTGTGAAAATTCTGAACCGACAAAAAATTCTAAAGGTAGTGAGTGTGAAAGGAATTTAACCAATTGTGGTGGAACCAATAATAAAACTTCAGTTATATCAGTTCAAGGTGAATGTGATGTAATAGAAGTATTGAGCACGAAAAACAGCCCCAAAGTTTTAAATTCAAGTTCATCGCAAGTAGATGCCATTGATCACGTGGGTGACAGCAACTTATACATCGCCAAGAAACGCTGCGTTTCGGGATCTCGTACCATTTCACCAGGCAGCATAGCAGTGTCACAGGGCTCTCCAAGCTCGACTAGTGCTGTTAGCCCTGCTTCTGGAGACCTTCGGAATTCTAGTAACCTGAAGAACAGCGCGGTGGTGAGCAACGCTCAAAGCGGCCGAACGACGGTGTATAGAGTGGGTAATAACGGTGGCGGAGGTGGGAGCGTAGTGGCGGGAGTCAGTGGGAGAGCTGTTAGTATTACGGCAACTAGTGGACCAGCTCCCCACACACCGTCGCGGCCTGCATCTCCTCCATCGGTGAGCATAACGGCCGTGCTCAGACCTCAACAGCCTCCTCAGTCTGCAGCGCATCATGCTGCCCTGTCGTCCGCAGCGCCTCTTCTCTCTTGTAGCTCTCCATCCCCAGCGTCAGTACAGCAGCACTTGTCCCCCGTACCAGCCTCGTCTCTGTGTCAGCCCCTCATGCCCCCACAGCCCAGGATGGATGATGGCTCCAGCGACTCAGGCGTGAGTGTGTCTGAGCCTCGCTCTGTGTCTCGTTCGTCTGTGCTCAGCGACGAACGTTCATCTTCGGCAGAAGTTAAGCCCAATACTCCCACTCCTCAACATAACCCTAAAAGTTTTCTACAAGCTACAGCTCACTTGGCCAGCGTTGCTCAAAACAGCAGTAGTAACAATACCAACGCCAGTAGTTCTGCTCCGAATTTCGCCCTGGACCACCGCAATAGCAAGGAGGTGAGAGTGTGGCGGGATCCGGCTTTGCTCTCGCAGTCCGAGCAAGCCATCCGCCACATCCACCCCCTACAACATCCTATGTCCTACCAACCTCATGCTCCTGCTCCGCCTCATCCAGCTTCTCATCACCCGTCTCCGCACCCCGCGCCTGCGCATCCATCGTTAGTGGCTGCGGCTGCTGCTGGTGCGTTGCCTCCTGCGCTCGGGTTCCCTCACAGTCACGCTCTTCACCTAGCAGGCCTCCAGCCGCCTCTGAATGCAGCAGCCGCCTATTATAGCAATCCTGCAAATGTGTGGAAGCAGCTGGCGGGAGTACCGCCCCCTGGCTTGCATCCCTCGTACCATGGGCTCCTCCCTCACTCTGGGGCCGCGCAAGAAGAAGCCTTCAGAGAGTACGAGAGGAGTCAGCAGGACAGAGCTATCAGGTAAGCCTTTCTCTCACGTGTACCATCAGGAAATTTTCGATAGACAAAAAATCGTTGGAAATCATCGGGGCTGAATTAAAAACACCGGTATAAATTCCGCAACTTATCACTCTGACTTTGCAAAATAGATTGGTATTTGAATTTGTTAGAGATGTCACGTAAGTGCTCTTATCTACCGTGCTATTGGGGAGTTTCGTATTTGTAGGCTCAATAGAGATGTTTGACGATGCCTGGATGGCGCCTGTTTGACTGCTACGCCAATTTTAACGCTCTAAAACTAACATCAGCTACTTTATAGCTGCTACTACGTTATTTAGTAAACTTTTCCCTAATTTGATTTTGAAATTCTCATTGCCTATTATTCACCATGTTGTTATTTCTATATGAAATATTTGAAATCATGATAGTAAAATCGTCGTAGAGTTCAAAACAAGAACAAAATTGAAAATTATAAGGATTTTTCTCACAAGTAGAGAGGGTAATGTGGTAGCGTTGGTTAGCCTATCGCACTGGAGCACTTTTTATTTCTCTAAATTGGAAATCCTTCAGAGAAAATGTTTTGGTATGGTATAACTCACTGGATCGAATGAAACCATAAAGTTGCCGTAAAGTATCAGACTGAATGTTTAATAGTGCCTGTACTTCTTAACCAGAGATGGCTATCCTCATTTTTGCGTAAAGTTATAGTATCTCACTTAACGTTCGGCAATGTTATTAGTAAATATTTTTCCGTGGAACAAACTCGCAAGGTGAGGACACTGACGAATTCCTGTCTCTGATTTCCCGTTGTCAGACGCTCTTCTACTCTTTTGAAGAGCTAACGACTTCGATTGTTTTGGTGAATCTTGATTAATGGATTACGCTGATGCTGCTGTTATTAGAAGCTGAACATTGCAAGATCCTTGTGTTTAATTACAGAGAACAGTGTTATTTAGCGGTATGAAGTGGATTGCGCTCTCGGCTCAATTACGTTCCCAGTAACTGTATCTTCAAAAAATATTGCTCAATAACCTCTTCGTCTTCAAATGTCGATGTAAATTTATGGTAACTTCAATCGTCACTATGATGGGCGCGCGAGCTCGGCATATTTCATTTACGGTACGTATTTCTGCGATATTGAATGGCGGAATCTTCATTAACTTTGGCTATCTGTCCCAACTGCTAGGAACTTGACGTGAAGAAAAGCAGCAGTAGCCTAGTGCATTCAAATGTCGAGAGAAGTGCACTAATGAGAGCGCATTAAATTCATCATTATCGTTCTGAACAGCATGATCTCATCGTGCCTCAATGCTCAATGAAGATCGTGACTAAGGCTCCACTGATTTACGTAGAATTTAATGAGTGAAAAGTTAGGGATTAATGTGTGAAGTGAAGTAGAACCTTTAAAAATACCATTATCGATGTGTAGAGAACGTATTCCCGAGGGAAAGTTCACATAAACTATATTTACAAGATTTAAAGTTTAAAGTGTAATGGTCCTGAAACCGCAGTGGAAGTGACATTGAAATTGGTCATTCGTATACATGCAAAATCAATAGGGCCTGATGAAATTATTCTTCACCACCAAAATATCAGCTCAATCAACGCTCAATTCTGGTTCGTCGCTAATTTCCACTGTGCTTCATTGTCGCCACTCAGTCAGCTGTTAAATTTGGCTGTATGCCAACTTGGCTGAAGAGTATTGTACCGTGTACCTTCATTTATGTGAGCTTCGGGGAGTTCTTACATTCTGACTCGAGATTGAACTTTATTTAAAACTGCCTCGCCAGCGGCTGACTCGGAAAAAAACATTGCTCCCGTGATGAACGCTAAATAGTATTTAATTTTTTCTATAGCTCGTGGAGAGGTTCAATCTTGCTCGTACGTAAATAATCGAATTGCTCTAAATATGATTAAGCTACGAGCTACCCAGAGTTCAACAGTTTTTACAGCACTCATGTACTTCACAAAAATATTGGTTCCCAGTGTGGTCTATTACGAGTTGCTAAGCATAGATATATTCCATTTTTGGGCTATGCAGACTACTATGTTGCGTGAATGGACTCTTCTAATCAATATCTTGGCTAGTGTTACGTGGAAGCTTCTCTTGTGATAGAAGTCTTATCGATGTCGGTAAAGTTGAAGTGTTGGGCCGCCTGCTGCTTTTCTGCATCTCATATACAGTATCTTATCTATGTACGAGTACTTGTCGAGTGTTGCCATATATACTAGAGAACTAGTGTGCACATTTGTGCGTTATTGTATCGTTTGACGTACTCCGAGTGAAAAGTTAATAATGAATTCTTCTAAGTTCAGAATTAGCAGCTTTTAGATTCTCGATGGGAGTTCACTTTAATTTCCAGTACATTCAGAATTTAATGATTTTAGGTGATTGCTTGTGGTAGTTGAAAGTCTGTCAACTGGAAATTACGGTTCTTCGGTGTTTATTTGTGTTTATATTCGCCTGAATTTTTTCTAGTCCCATTGATAGGAAAATTAAGAAAAGTTCAGTATATGTCTTTTTACGGTCATCTGTTACTTAAAACTATTTTTTGAATTATTACGATGCATCTTTTGACATTCAAAAGTAAGAACGCCATAAAGTGATGGTAATCTTAGTCATGTTCAAATATTTTAAGATTTTGATTATGCTCTCTCCAATGCCTTCTGAGAAGTAACAATGAGGCTGATTTCATCATTAGCTAAGAATACGTATGTGTTTTGAGAAGTGGCTCTATTATAATCTAATGGTATGCATTGTTCAATTTCATAAATTTTCAATCATAAACAAGAACACGATTATCCCAGTTACAATTTTCATGCTTGTTATATTTAGCCTTTTTATGTAAACGTAGACGCATGCGCAGCGTGAGCTGATCTGAAGCCATCCTTGTAATTCGCGCTTTTTTATTATACGTCATTTGCAGTCAGCCGAGAAAATCGTTCAATTCAATGTTATTTCGCATTCTAGTAAATAATGCTGAGCATGTTCTATATTTTAATGTCGAGGAACTGTTGAAGCGTTGTGGAGTCAGGGTATTGAAATAGAATAGAATTTGGCTGAAGAAACGAACCAGATGACCCATTCTTGGGTTTTTACCCAAGTCCCGCGTCGTCAGACACCAATTTTACCAAGGCAAACGATTAGACATGGAATAAAAGGCCACATAAGATCAAAGAACGGGTGGTACAACTACCACCTGTGTTCTGTAATCATTATCACCACCACTAACCACTCCATCTCTTCAGAAGGGAAAGAAGGCATTCATAAATAAGCAATCGCATTCAAAGTCGTCTATGTCCCCGCCCAGGCATGAGAACTTTTACTTCAACATGGAGAAGCAGAGGTTTTACAATGCTGGGATCGTATCGTTTATCAAACTTTTAGCATTACCAGTAAATTTCGAATCGGGACCTCGAATCGATTGTCTAAAATGCTGGGGTGCTCTAACAGGATTCACTTTTAGGATGTTAGGTGGTTTCATTGGGGAATCAAGTAACACATCGTCGATTGATGCAGCTTCGCAGTATATTTTCATAACTTTGTTACGGTACTATTTCCACTGAATAGAGGTTAAAAATAGCGGCAGGTATTTATCAGTAAGACGTGCACGATTACCCCGTGTGTCCTGATACATTATTTCTATATCGTTGTGGAGGAAAATGCATAACGTCAGGCTACCTATCTCGCTCGTAAATCTTTAAAACAATATAATCTTCAATTCAGTGCTAACTCCCAATATTTTCTCACAAATAGGACGTGTCGATAGCTCATAAATTAAATTTTTATGCCACATGAATTTTTGAATTTCTGAGTCATTCAATGGTGCTACACACGGTGTACCTATTTGTAAATCATTGGGTTAGAGATGAGTAGCCATTTAAAAGCTCGCTTTCATACTAGTTTCCAGATAAATTGCTACGACTGAATAGCTAGATCGAATTTTTTTAGAGAATGAAATTAATAAATACCGAAATTCATTTGCATACGGCATGCGTTAATTGCTCAGTAGCAGTTCTTGTGCGAGTGAACTATCATCCTAAATTTGCAGTAAGTATTACCTAACGTACAGAATCACTTCATGAAAAGTGTATTTTTCAGTTTATTTATCGTAGGCATCTATTAGGTAACGGCTAGGATGTGATAAATTTTATTATTCAATTTCCCAAGAGGGTAAAAGTTAAATTTTGGACCTCTATTAGCTAATAAATTGTACAGTGTAGTTAGGTTTCTATTGGAATAGTTATTATGCGTATTCCCTAGGAAACTCGTTTCACCATAACCCGTCTTCGAAATAAGTCTTTCAGTATCTTGTTAATCATATTATTTTATACAGAGAAAAATAATTCAATCGAATGAGGAAGGCTAAGCGATTCGATGCGTAGAGTCTGTAGGGGGTGTAAAACTTCAGGGATTATACCGGTAGGTAGTAGGTGCGGCATCTGGAAACCTTTCGGTGCTAATGCTAGTACGGAGTTGAAAGGCGTAGCTTGTCTTTGAAACTTCCTATCTTCAGAAAAGTGTGATTATGAAGCAGGGGCTCTAATTTTTAGAATTGCAAATCTTCGTATAAGTCATTTACCAATTGTTCGTAGGAGGTTAACAAAGTTATCTATAGAACTGAAGAATTAGATGTGCCACTGTTCTACCCCTTTACCCTTATTTTGAATCTGAAGCATCTTTACTCTAACTTTGAACCAAATAATAATTTAAAACTTTATTATTATTTCTAAAACCTTTGGAAATGTTATATTTGATGCCCTTCAGCTCCTTATTGTGTTAATTTTCTACAACTTTTGATCCCCTCTCTCCTCTCAGAATTTCCATTGATTATTTTATTCATTGGAAAAATATTGTTTGCGTTTTTAGAGATAACTTTGTAATTTCTCCTGTAGCGCGGTGGTGTTTACTTACGAACTACGTTTATGAAGGTCCTCAATATGTTAACCTTTAATAAGCTATTTCCACAATCCGATCTGTTTGATTCGAAATTCAACTTGTGGTGGAATTGCTTGTCGTTTTAACATACGAACGTCGTCCGAAAGTAGTTTAACTTTGAAGGGAAATATTGCAACATAAAATGTAACTTCACTTCCGTATTGAAGTTGTGAGAAACTAATAAAAAATACGGATGAAGAACAGCTGAATTTTTTCATTAAAGAACAGCATCGGTTTCAGCTCAAAAGAGGAAATGGAATTTACTTTACACCATTTCTGTTGAAGCTGTTCAGTAATCGGAAACAATCACCTGGAAATTTTTCCCCAAAAATATTCCGTTAGAAGAATAAAGTCTCAATATTTACGCACTTCGGTATGAATTATATGTAAATTAAAACACTTTCACATCTGCAGGGGGTACGAGCTGCGTGAGAGTAGTTACTTGCTGGAGGACCTGTCGAGCTTTTTACTAATAAAGTCAAGCTGATGATTAAAAACGTTGGTTAGACCTCATGGCGGCATATCTTATGAAAATTTTATGCGGTTCAACAGTCCCAAACTCCCACTACTAATCTTGTCTCTCTATGAAAAGTTGCTTGACATCTAGGTCACTAAGCATTAGCTTAGTACTTCAAATTCTTCATTCAATTCTATAAACAATCCTAAAAGTTGCTGGAACTCATCTATACCACGTTTGACCCTGCAGGCCTAGACTGGTTAGGTCTGCTTTGTCAAATCCGATGGCATGATGTGAAGAAAATTAAGGTCTAAAACAAACCGGAAGTTACAGCGGTGACCATTTGAGAAACGTTTAAAACGAAAAGATCACTGTTGAAAGTTCTTATGCTAGTGAACATTATGACTCAGAGTGTAATATAAACTTAATTCATTCTTTGTTTACAGCAATTCCTTCTTATTTCATAGTAAGGTTTCCTAAAAAATGAGCCCACAAATCCCCATATATTATCCACAGGTAATTGCAGATCTTTTTGCCTCTGATGAGCCCCCAACCTCTTTTCCCCCGATTCATTAGGTACAAAAATGAGAGGCCCGTGGCTTAGACTCAATGCTAATATTACAACCCTGTTTCGACTAAGTTTTTTTTTTATATAATTTACTCGCTTCTCAAATTACCTGTTGATAATTTTTTATTTTATTTCGTTTAGTATATCAAGATGTGCGAGTTACACTAATTTATATTTTCTGGCTTAAGAAATAGTAAAGCTTTCTCCAGAGGCCAGATTCTTGGTTATCCCCCTACCTTACCCACTAAATTTCTCCATGTAGTTCTCTCCCCTGAACTGTTGTTCGTCAGTCTCCGCCCAATCCACAGTGTTCCATAAGGATTTACCCTCGGAATGTTTATATTTATGCAAAACATGCGCAATATAGGGTTGGTTGCCTTCACAAAACTTGAGGCAATTTTTGTTATGCCTCTCCTACTTCTCAATTTTTTTCGGCTGCATATCGAAAATGTGCTTCACTGTTAAACTCAGTTTTTAGATCGTTGTGCTCTCACGATATAAAATGACTACAATTTTGATATATAGCTATTTTTATCACGCTATTCGACCAATGTGAAGGGACAAAATATTTAATGCATTGCTTGGTTCGCCTGCTCCAAAAATTTCAATGTCTTCTTTTTATGTTTGAGGGTAAAAAAAATTCGTTTCGTTACCCTGCTTTGATTTCTCTTACTTAAATGCAAATATGTAAATTTTACTTTCATTTGTTTTTCACTTCAATACTGTTCCAGACATAATTTTCTCAAATAAATTTTGTCTTTGTAGGTCTGCGTTCTTGTCTCGCAGGGCGTGATACCAGGTCGCCGAAAGAATATTGGGGAACAATTGTTCAAAAGTAACGCGTATGGGTAAAATGTATGTGGTCAATTAGATTACAAAACTAGCGAAATGCACGTTATGGCTAATGGGACGTTGTAACACAAAATTAAATGCAATAGTAATAGTGTCATAATTGTTTTCGTCGACCGAATATGTTGGTCCGTTACTTGATAATGATCGAGAATGAAGTTAAGATAGTGACAGCTCGGTGGGATTTGGAAGCTAGGCTGCTCTACCTACTTGTTAGAAGAACTGGTTTGCTGAAGTCATTCGGCTAATCTGGAAGGAGCGGTTTCTCCACGTATCCCTTACCCCCTGTGTGGACCACCTCCTACCCCTTGGTCTGGTGAGATGGGTGTCTAACACGTTTCTGGCCCTAAGGCTGCTGCCCTGATCCCATCATGCCCTACAACCGGTCTCTGCCTCTCCTTTGGCTGCTCTTTTTGTACTAGGTATTCATTTCTTCTTGCTCTGCAATGATCAAACAATAAGCTTCGAAAATTTTGTTGACTGGAACGATGAAATTGTCATGCCATCAGGACGAAATTATGAAATTATAAAACATTAAATAATCGCTCGACCGTCTCTAGCTTGAGCTTTTTGAAGAAAGAAATTACGAGTGAATGTTATTTTTATTTAGTATATTAAGATGCGCGAGTTACACTAATTTATATTTTCTAGCGTAAGAAAATTTTACTGAAGAATCAAATTTGAAGCTTCGAGAAGTTCTAGATAACTGCATTTAATTCTATGAGCAACGACTGTTCGTGCTTGCATTTTCCAGTTTGCTCTACCTGCGTCTGCTCAAGTTTGATTTTGTCAGATGCAAACATCTACGTTGTTTTGGTTCTCCTTGGATTTGCTGTACGAAATAAGCATTTATATAGAAAAAATGAGGACTGTTCGAAAGGGCATTTGTTCTAGAGACGTGATTTATACTTACTAAGTTGGTAACTATAATTTAGAGATACTACTTTATTACATACCATGAAGGTTGAGTTGGCCTTAGCAGCTTATTTACGTCTAGTGCCTGATGTGATATGTTTCTCAAACTGCTCTGTAAAGTACCATGCTCTATTTTTTTAAATAATGTGATTTAAATCCCTGCTAAAACACCTAGCCCACGGGTTTTACTCAAATGCAGTATATTTGCGCATGAAGCTGGAGTTCAAAGCGGCAGCCTCTGAACGCTTCATCAGTAAGAATTAACGAAGTTGCGCTACTGCGGTAGAAATGTTAATGGCGAGTCGGTGTTATTTGCATTTTACTGATCCTATCATAGAAATGCTTTGTTTAACGTCCATACCATTGTCTGTAAAGTATCTACTGTATGAATTTCATTCCCTCCTCGGATTTTTTAAATAAAATTGGGGAAGGATTTAATTGTTACTTTCTTGACGGCTGTCTAGTTCTTTTTTGGGTATGTGTTATTCTTTTTATAATTTGACATGAAGTGGTCAAATGTAAATAGGACTTTAAAAAATCGAAGTAAATCACATTTTATATTGTACGCTCTCGAAAAAAATCTGTTAATTGCTATCTTCGTGTGTGCTATAGTGATTTCTTCTCTTGTCAGTAACTGTCCTCAAAAATAACTACTTGGAACTTACGAAAAAATTCTTAATATCGCTTCATATTCGGTAGCTCCCATAAAATTTTGTGTTTATTATTCTTGAATCCCAATTTTATAATCTTTTTTACGATTCTTTCAACTGTGTTTTAGAGCGTATCCTTTGAAGCCTAATTAAAACATTTCATTGAAGTGCAACGATTTTTATAAGTGTGCTTATTTTTACACGGCTCCAAAAATACCCACGTTAACTATTTCGCGATCACGAACGAAAACTTTCAGAACTTTTTAACTGAGTAAACTCGGGAGAATTTATTTTATATCTGATATGACCTTGCCGTTGTAGTTATAGTAGGGTCAATATTAGGTCCTTCTGTTGGTTAGTTTTACCTTGGCCTGCGTTGACAACCGTATTTTTTGTGCTTCCTTGTGGAGGGGCAACACTGCCTTCACGGCTCTCCTGAGCAATGTACTTAGTTCGCTGTTGGCGGTGTTCTGCTGCGCATGCCTGGTCAGGCGCTGGCGGATAAAGTGGACAATTCTCTTTAAACTTGTTTCGTAGTGCGTATGAGTCGAGGTAAGTTCTTGAAATCCAGAACTTGAAAAGTGATTTCATAAGTGGTTGAGTACGTCTTTTTAATATCGACAATCGTTCTCGTTATTCATGTGCCGTGGCTATGCGCGTTGGAACTTTACTAAACTTGTGGTATCGGTGTTAGTGTAGCCTTCCAAATGTGTTCTCTCGTGTCTACCTTTCTTCATTTTGTGCGTGTGGTGTAAAGCCAAAAATAGTTGTGGTCTTTACCGCAGCCACTTTGTTCGGGCGTCACGAGGCCAGAGGGAGGAGGCTCATAGTGAAGGGCCAGGGATGGGAAGGAAGTGGCAGATTACAGGGAACTTCTGCAGTAACACCTGCCATCACTTCCTTTAAAGTAGACTGGGTTGTTTCCTTTTCCATAATTTCTTGGTGGTACGTGTTACGTGTGGTAGCGCAGAGGTTTTAAAAAATATTTTATTAAGTTAAAAGGGGATTTCCGTAAATTGCATAAAATAAATATCTATCTTTAGTTCTAACATAGCTACATCATTTGATCTAGTCACTTCAGCATAAATTCTTAATTTTTTATCCATAGCATAAATACTAAAAATTAATCGGGGTAATATTATTCCAACCTAAATGACCTTGGTTCAGTGCTGGGCCCAAATTGATTGAATACTGTGCTAGTTTTAGCTCTTCCGCCGTATCATCAAGAGCATGGTTTTTACTCGCTGTTCCCTGTTGAGCTCTCTGGACGATAACTTGTCGCGCTCTCGAACTATTCCTTGTTCAGAACACGTTCTCATTCGCAGTAACTCATGTTGGCTACCGTCTGTAGTTGTGGGGCTACTGACATCACGTAGTCGACCAATGTTTTCGACATGCGCGCACACTTGTCTTGACATTTGAGTCTGAGACACTGCCAAGGACAGGAGCTTTCGTGCGGGTGAGGCTGTACAGCCACACTGAGCTTGCCTCTATGACGGCGTGGTGTCGACTTCGAATACGAATGTATATTTATTCTCATTTTATGACGGGCACCTCTCACTTGAAAGGCTGATTTAAGCGATATTTGAATAGCCTGCTATCGTTTTGACTGAAACGAATCCAGTTGAGGACTTGCCTTGTGCGGTATATCTGTAGTTGAGGAATTTTGCCTGCTCCAAAAATTTTAAACCATTTTATTTATAATTTTATAAATTTATAAGTATTTTATTTATAAGTATTTTAAACCATTGACAATAGTAATGTAGAGCCAATACTTGACGAGTTAGACGATTGCGTATTTGAAATGTAGGTGAAAGAAAAAAATTCACATGACGTTGGGGTAGATTTTTATACTTACAGTAGACCCGGTTATGGAGCTAGCATTTATTCAAGGAACCATCAGCATCGTCTCTGTGTAGCACTACATTGAGAAATTTTAATTTCGCTGTAGCTTCTATTGCTTATAAAGGTTCAGTGTTATTTCGTTTTGGCATTAAATCGCTTTTCCAGTGAGAGAAACTTTTCACGTACAAATTGCGCAAAATGAATATTTTGGAGGCTCTGCTGGGCAATATGTGTGTCACATGTATAAGCTAAATACGAATTTCAGTGTTTGGGCTGCGTACCTCTCAAAGGTTGTTCACCACCGTGTTTCCAAGACATGTATTCGAGTTAGGTCCAAATTGGCCTTACTGATACTCGAGATCGTCGTAGCGGCTTTAATTTACTCTGGTGTTTTCACAATTGACGCTCTATAAGCTACCGTACTCTCGTGCAATTTTAACGTCATTTCTTTCATGCGGATTTTACCCATAGCAACATTAAATGTGTCATTCGTTCCTTGTTTGTTGTCGGACCTTCTGCTGAAAATTAATTGAAAGGAACTTCCAGTTGCACAAGACTTCGTCATTTTAGCTGAATTATAAATATGTTAAGTTTGTTTCTCATCTGAGGCTCATTATTCGTGTTAATTCGTTGCGCTTGGCGCCGGTAGGTGAGCCTAGTACCGGTATCCTCGCCACTCTGTGAGCCTGTGTGTGTCGTGTCCGTCCTGAACGTCCTGCCGCCGAGTTCACTCACCTCCGCCACCGCCTCACCCTTCTCTCCCTCTTTGGCCTCCATTTGTTTTTGTCATTCTTCCTTTTGAAGCCCTTTCATTTGCGAATGTGGAAGCTGACGGGCTTAATTGTTGCGTTTTGTTGTTTCCTTGTGAATCATAACGTGAATTTTGTAAATTTTCAATGTAGTTGGTCGCTTTGTTCTGTTCTCTATCGAAATCGTTTGACTGTCTTCATCTTTACTGGGGGAATTTTAAGGACGGGACCGAAACGAATCTTTATCAACTTTTAGTATCTCGAACGGGTTTTAAAAAATTTAGCATTTATGATATTCTGAGACTTGCCAGTTTTATTTGATATCATTGTATCGTAAGGGATACTAAAGGGAAGAGTTCACCGTGATCAACCGACAGATTTACACCAACTCGAGGCAGAAATCTGGCGAATTGGCCCAGCAATCACTATTTTATTGCTGTATTGAACAGCCTTCGCACATGATGAATATCATCTTCAAAAAGTAATTAAAATCTAAAACTCGTGTCTCCGGGTTCTGTTGCTTTTTAGTTTTTTGAAATCCTTCGATTATATCAGAAGTCATCATAAATTATTGTTGGTCTCGTCATTAAATTAAGTCGCCCTGTAAAGTGCGCAGTGTAACAGTTTTCTCCAGCAATGCAATTTAATAGGTTTTTTGGTTCCGTCTCACTCGTGTTTAGGCGATCTTCTTTAAACTCCTCCCCTCACTTAGAAGTGCAGTTCCTATATTCTTGCTCGGCAATAGTCAGTCACTGTCAGTGAGAAGTTCTGTCCGTCAGAATTTAGTCATTAGGTATTAAATTGCTGGTAAGATAAGGCCAAGGTTGTCCTTCATTCCTATCTCTATTCTCGTATCTTGATTATTAGATCGTTTTAACTATATGAATGGTCACTGATATATCCATATCCAAAAACACATCTTGAAACTCAAGTTCAGTAGTTCGTCCGTAGTAAACTAAATGTATAGGAAGTTTCAAGTGTTGTGGTTGTATTAGACTACATTTTGTCCATCACCGAAAATATAGTTCAGGTTGTTTGAACAGCGCAATATTGCGTGGCAGAAAATTGGACATGCGACTAACTTTCGAATCGAAAGACTACGTTTAAGCTTGAAATATTTATTTATTTGCTCGTACAAAAAAAAAAAATGAAATGATCGTGTTGTTGTCACTCAATGTATGTAAGATAATTAATTTCCTGAATATCATGTACTACCGCGTAACTAATTGAAAGCTTTGTCTTTGAAACGATGAGTTAGTTTTAGGGCTTGCGTGGTCCCAGGTCGTTTCGCGTGTGTCCAAAAGTCGGGAGACAACCGCGTAGAGTCGCCCCCGCCGTCTGCATAGTCACCGCACTGCAGTTCCCTGACTAGTTCGACAACTTCCCTAATTAGTACTAGGATGCATGAGACGCGTGATTATGCCTCGACTGCTTTTGGGCAGGACACTCGGGCGTTAGTCCTAAAGTTGTCTGGCAGCTGGTACTTTGGTTTTTAGTAGGTGTTTTTGTTTCAAGTTGAAGTATCTTCAGCGTAGTTTATAGAGAATTCCTCTCGATTAAATGAAAATTTACGACTATTAGTATTTATCTCAACTAGATGAAAACATTCCTTTGTTTACAAATGTCTCGAATTAACATGTTTCTCTAGAGCCTGTGGGTTTTATGTTATTTATTTTATTTGAGCGTAGATCTGTAATGTCGCACCTAACTTGAAATAATGAATTTTGTAGATCCTAAATGATTGACATGGGGGTCGTCTTTTGGTAAACATCTAAGTTGCACGCAGCAGGCCGTTGCGCAGTTCATGCAGCTGCTACAGCAGCAACAGCAAACGCCTGTGCGAGGATCCAACACGAATATAGACACTCCCTCTCTCGTGTGCGTCTTGTTACCCCGACTTACCCTTCACACCCCTCTGCTCTACGTTCACCTCCCTTTCCTACCCCCTTGTGCTCACGCCTATTGATCCAAGTCACCCCGTTCGCTCTCTATACCCTCTTTTTCTCGTCAACTATTTCTTTAACGTGCAATTTTGCTAGACCTCGTCTTGATTTACGTGAGGGCTCTCGTCAAGGACATTGAACTCTCAAGTTATAACTATGTAATTTTGTTTGCCAACCCTTTAACGTTTTGATGCAAAGATAAAGCTATAGGTAAAATTGGATCATCCCGTTTAAATTTATGGAACTTAGGGTGGCCGTATGGTTGTTTCATCTGGGATTGGATGCTCGTTGGAATGTTTGGTATTCTATGGAAACGTGCCGCATGGAGGTCCTAGCTCTAACATGAGTATTTCTTTATCATGTTGAACTACATTTTGTCTTATGAGGGTTCTATATGCAACCAACTATGCGTATGAATTTTTTGAAAAACGATAAAAAATTATCTCTTATAGCTTTGATAGGGAAGACTTGGACGCATTTTTAGCTCTTTATTTATACTAAGTTCCTCATCGTAGGTAATGGCAATTACATTAACTATTCATTTTGTGACAGCATAATCTGAAATTATTCTTGTTAATGATACGTTCCAATCACTACATGCAAAAGTTTCGATACTCGTTATCGGTGCTGTGACTCACGTTCTCAAGATACCATGCATTAACTAGGGTACTATTTATATACTCGTGCAGATAATTAAGAGCAGAAGATGTGTTAGGTGGCCACGTTTCTTTATCAACACATATTGTTTCTAAATTATTTATTTCTGGTAGAAATTTCTTAGGTTAAATTGCTTGAATTTTTTAACATTTTAACTTCAAGTTTGCTCACTAGTTATGTGGCTATGAAACACTAGTGGAATGATTGTCCTTTCATTTAAAGTCCATATTAGCTTTGAAGAATGCCGTGAATGAATAGTTAAAATAGTTCTACTTCATGTACTAAAATGATTTCAGTAGGAGAGAGTCGTGTACTTGAACACTCATATTATTTTCTTTGATACGTTATCCGCTTGGTTACATCTTTAGTTCAAATTTTAACTTCCCACGATAGATTTATGCTTTCATGGAATCAGCTAACGTGAAGCGACATTAATTTTTCAGTAGCTCTCTTTATTCTTGAGAATTTTGATTGCTAGTTCATTTTTTCATTGCTTCAGAACCTATTAAAAAGAAAGTATGTAATTCAACCTGTGTTATTAAAGTAACTTCAAATTGTTACATTTTATCGGGAAAAAGTTTTTTCGTTATTGTTTAGTGTCATGATTCAAGAATCATAATAACTCTTTACCGCTCATATTATTTTCTAGAGGACTAACAATTTTTCCTGGAAATTGCTTTTCTTCGAGGATTATTAATACTAAATTTAGTGTAGAACGAGCAAAAGATATGGGATAACTCACATTTTCTTCTGGCGGGCTTCATTATTGTTTAAACAATCGCAGAACTTAATTAGAAGTAATTATGTACAGAATTTGGTACATGAGATAGCTGGAGGTTAACTGTGGCATCGCTTCAGGGGGCATAGGATATGCCATAGGCAATAGGTGTAGGTTAGTTAGGTTTTTCTATCCTATGCGGGNTGCTGTTTCTATGCGCAGGGGATCTCGTGTGGGAACACACCTTGTGCATAAAATCCCCGTTCTTCTAAATCTATACTGAATGGTCCCTGCTCTTTCGACGCGAGATAATCTGAGTTACTGAAGCGCTGCTATCATTACCACTACTATACTACCACCACCACTACCTGTGGCATGATCTAGTTTCATTAAGGGAAAAGACAACAACACAGCTACAAGTATCTTCAGATTATGCGCGATCTCAAGCAACAGCAAAAAGTGGGTGGCATCTCGAGTGACATTTGACCTAACTTTCACCTACGGTTCTTTCTCGTTTTTTTCCGTCCATTGAGCTTTGAGTTTCACAGTTTAAATTACGTAGCATACAGCGTAACTGTCTTTTATTATTAGTTAAATTGACTTGTATGCATAATTCGTACAGGTGTGTCTTCTAAACTTCATGAATCTATAGTACTTGTTCTAATGTCATTTACTTATAAGGTTCAATTAGCTTATTTCATGGGTAGGCAACGAATATATATCTACTAGGCCAACCGAGTGTATGGAGCTTGGCTGCACGTTGTCTGAGTCAGCCTACTTCAGCAGTTTCATAGATTTCGTAGAGTGTGTGGAGTGATCGTTCAGCCTCCTTCACTCCGTCAAGGGCAACCCAGCCGATTCTAACAAACCATGTGCGCTTGTGTCTGTGTGCGTGTGAGCGAGTGGGGCTGCTGTTTACGGCCGCCTGCTTCCCGCTACCCCTACATGTCTTCACCTCACCTGTCTTACTCACTCTTCATTGTTCCATGAAACCCTTAGCTCGGGGTTGCCGTAATAACGGTCACATGACGTGATATCTTCCCTGTCCGAGGCTTATTTTCGTATTTACGATTAGTATTTGTGTTCCAAGTTTCCTGAATTTAGTTTACACGTTCATGTTTTAGATTTTTGTTAATACGTTAGTTACCTTGAAGTTTATTAGTGTTACTTTTTTGCTTGTCCGTATGAATTGGTTGTGCGGGGTGCGTGATGATTTCTTTTTGCATTGAATTACTTGAAAGGGTGCTTCCTAGTCGTATTAAGAAATATTGCTACCATCTAATACTATGCTTTTCTCCATGTGCATATGTATGCCGTTTGATTTTTAAATTCAATATTTGTTTTAAATGCATCGGCATTATGTTTAGGGGAAAAATACTGCTAATAAGCGTGATTTAAATTTTTCAGCCCTCGAGCTTTTTTTGGGTATGGGCTCAAATTATGATCTATATAGACACTTGTGAATGCTTATCAGTATTCCTAACAGTGAATATTCGAGTACGAGGAAGTGGTTGGCACAGTTGAAAGCAATATTAGTAAAGGGAATGGTGTTCTAGAAAACTAGTGCATACTTGAATGAACACAATTGGGTAATAGAAGCGAGTAAAACTATCGTTATTAACTGGCAATAAGTTTTAGGCCTAAGACAATCGAAAATGATTCGACTTGGTAGAAGCTCGTGGTAACGCGGCAACGAATGAAAGCACTTTTTTTCTTTCATCTCTACTCATTTTTGGTGTGGCATGTATTAATGCGAACCTTTTTTGCATTGGTTACCTAAGTTAAAGTTTCTCTTTTTTGCCGTTTTCAGTATTTGACGCAGGACACGAGTTCGCTCAACAAAAACTTGCCGTGCGAGATAACTGTTGAATTTGCGTGCGATTTTAAAATTCTGAGACAAATTTTCCTGGTACTTCACTTTTCCATTGTTTTGTTTCCTTGCCTTCGTTATGCAAGCTAACATTGTTACAATTAGTTTCTTCTGTGATGACACTATTCGTTTACTGTTAGCTACTTTATACCATAACAAATTTAGTGAGTAAATTTAGAAGAAAGGACATTTCTTCCGCATTTGCATCTTCTAAAAAAGTATCCATTCTTGCTCTACGTGAAGCATTTAGACACGGATGGGGTGAGGCTATGCCGAGAGGAGTTGTGTTGATGTGAAGGACTGAGCTAGGTCAAGCGCGACGGCCCTGGCTGATCCTGTGACTGGACGCTAGCGATGTGGCCAGGGCGGGCGTCCAGTGCACACGAACGACCACCCGCTTACGTGCATGTATGGGGGCGTTCGTTTTACGGTCTTTTTATATTGGTCGTATAATTTATTTTAAAGTATTAACATGTGTTATGGTGATCTCGCTCCTTCTTGCATCCATGTTCACAAATTGGAATGTGCAATAACATCTATGCAATAGAACCAATATTAGGATGTGTTTTTTCCTGTTGCCAGCTTGGCACCGCGTCATGAAACTTGCCCCGCGTAGCGGCATGCATTTCCGCCCCTGCCAAACACGTCTTTGCTCTCTCCTTCGCTTGAATGATAAGCTCATCTTTAAATACAGCGCAGATCATCGTAACTCTTTCCCTTACCTTTCATTTTCTCTCTGTGTTGTATTGATAATTATATAATTGTTCGATTGTACTTCTATTTATTCGCGTCACATGATCGCTCAGCAAAGTTGGTGTATCAGGACTTGCTTGTGTAAATATGGAGCCAATTGTGGAGCTGTTTTCATATTTTCTTTTATTTTGAAGCACCTGCAGAACTGGATTCTCCAGGGAGTTCGTTTTTGTATTTAGGCAGTGGAAGCAGACGCCTATGATCTGACTTCTTCTTTTATGGCTAGGGATTTGTTTCGTTTCTTCAGTTTTTTCAAGTCCATGTTGTTTTTTTGTACAGAAAAATAAGATACTTTTAATTTTCGTGTGCTGTTAAAGACGACGCTATATCAATAAATTTTAATTTCAATAGGAATTTCCTTATGAGGGAGTACCATATTTGTAGCATTGTTCTCTATCGTGTCTGTACGTGAAAATTTCGAATTCCTGTAAGCCAAAAATTCTCGTTCGTTGAACTTGGAATGTTCCAAAATTACTCTAACTTGTTTGTAGCGAAGTTCATTAAACCGAATTTTATCCACAGTTAAACTACCACGGTTTAAGTGTGAGCGTCACGTGGGTATTTTTAATCTTCTGCTCGTGCGCTAGTGTCCTTTATTGACCGTTTTTGTGACTGAAATTAGGGTGACAAAAATCCTATTTTTTTCTGATCCGTTAAGGTTCAGCCTTCAGCCTCCAAAGATAGTTTTGTAAACAAACTATGTGTACAGAAAATAATAACAGTTGCAGTCAAGTTGAACTTTAATTATTCGCATCTGTTACATATTATTCCTTCTGTAATGTACGGCTTGATTATGGAATAAGATTTTCCATTTTCATTATTAGGCGTGGAATTCCTGGCTTGGCAGGATGCTCGTCTGAGATGGTGCTTGTGTGCGCGCGCGCCTCATAGTCGCTCATGTACGTATTTTGGCGCGCTCTTCAGCGGCATGTACGCCTGTCTGTGTACGCGTCCCCGAATAACCCTGTGTAACCCCCACTCTCCACTGCTTCTCCTCCTTCAACACACTCGCTCGCCCTAGCAGCAGCGGCAGCAGTAGTTGACGAGGCTCTGGGAAGGTGTGCACATGGAGTGCAATTTTGTGATGTTATTCTTGTATAAATTCTTTTGAAAATGAGCAAGCATTAAAGATTCATACTGGCGTCGTCGTCTAAATGCTTTCTTATACTGTTGAGTAAGTGTAAGTGTGATTATACTTGAATAGAGCAGTAATTTTTACGAATAATACAATGACCAAGGTCAGTAGGTGCTCTGAGAATTCGAATGCATGAAGTTCTTTTACCCTTTGTTCATTAATTTGACATCAATAATGCTATAGCATATTGGTGGCTATTACTTCAGTACTAATGGATGAACTTCAGTGGTATTGAGCTAAGTTAATGAGGTGATAGGAATGAGTATCAAGTGAAGTGAGACGTCGTCCGCCCTATCTCCTTTGTCTGACCAGGCTCATCGGTACTTGGATTATCGCCCGCCTGCTGTGTCTTAAACGTCTCGCCTGTTATACTTGAAATTTTGTTGAGTTACTTCCTATCCCTATCGTTACCTGATACGAATTATGTTTGATAATTTGCGCTTCACTTGAGTTACTTCTAATAAAAATTAAAATTGGTGCAGGATGGTCAAAATCGTAAATTCTCTATATTCATCAGTTGTACTTTGTGAAGATTTGCTTGCAGTATTCTCTTCTTGAAGCCTGTAGCTTTGCCTGATTTTGCCGAAGTATTTGTCTAATATTTAGTTCCTTCACTTTGAAGAATTACAAAATTTAGCTTTAACTTCACAGTTAATAAATGATGATGCAGGACTGTGCTCAACTTGAATATGAAAATGTGTAAATTAAAATCATAACAAAAGGAACAGAACGTTTGATAGCCATTCTTATTTTTTTGTTTCAAAGTAGACAATGTATAGGTTATAAATGTTTCGATCGAGATTTTGAAGTAAATCGATTGATAATTAAAGGAATTTTTGAAGGCAATTTCTACGATTTGCTCATAATTTATCAGTAACCCTTTCTGTGCAAGTTATTACAAATATGCTCCAGTTGAACTCGTTTATTTAAAAGCTGGTGTTCACTAACTTGGGTGATAATTTTTTCCGCTTGAGTGAATTTATCTGTTTTTGAAAAAAATTAACTTATCAACTCGGCCTCACTTTAAGAAAACCTGAGGATGCCGTCTGTAGTAACTAAGTGACCCGGATGCACTCGGGAGGGGTAACCCGGCAACATATCATAATCTTCGTACAATGATGTTCGCCTTTTTTAATAATTAGGTCCCATTTGAAATGCACGAGCTGCGGCTTCTGAAATACACTGTCGACCATAGAGATAAAAGCAGAATTTTAAAAGGTCTGCTTGGTAGACTGAGAAAATTTGTGTTGTGATGGTTATGTATAAAGGTGGTGGCACTAATTCAGTATGTACTACAAAAGACAGCTGCTATTTTACTGTGTCAACATTATTTTGATCGGATAACTGATCAATTTTAAATTCATGTAGCTTATAAGACGGTGAGTAAACTTACAAGGAGAAAGTCTTTGGAAAATGCTAGCACTGTTGCCCGCGAAGTATTTGTAGGTTGTCATAGTTAGCAACATACGAGTTTGAAGAGACGTCTGTCCGTTGTTTAAATTTTACATATTGGAGAATTAATTATTTTTGACCTCGGTTATTATGATTTTTAACACATTACAGTCCATAGTCTTCAATTGATCTCCTTGAGAAGAACTTGGAAATTTGTTCGGCATGTTCTAAAGTTCTGAAGTGTGATAAATGGATTGGTTCCTAATAACTTTCCTAGATTATGTCATTCGTACAAAGGTGCACGGTATTAATTGATCTGAATTGTTTCCGAATAGCTTAGGAATAAATTGACTTTTTAAGTGCAAATTTAATATAGTGTAACTGTATTTTATCTGACATGAGCAGATTGAATACAGGCTGGTAAATATGGCTGAAACCGTTTACCGAATTGTGTGTTATTCCTGTCGAAACTGGTGATCTGCTTTATTCCCTGCTTAGCCTTGTGTCAACTCGTGTTCGTTCCGCTTGCAATTGCTTGCCTTGCACAGCTCCCAATTGTGGGAACGTATGGTGCGTGTGTGCTCGTACTTGGACCGTTCATGTACACTTGTGGAAGCGTGTCCGTGTGGGGTGGCTAGATCTCTGTGTGCTGCTATGTGCGTCGCTGCTGCGCACATGCTGGCTGGCTCTGGATCGATCGTTGTGAGGAACAACCTCGCCGTGTGCGAGTGTGAAGGGAAGCTGAGGCTACACGCAAGTGTACGTGCGCGCTCGCGTACATGTAGGCAACAGCTTACAGAGCACAGCTACTGACACAGCAGACGGAGTCGTAATTATGCAGTCGTGAAAGAAAGCTTTCATTTTTCGCCCTGTTTTTGCGGCATGTAAAATTTGCGGCCTGTGCTTGATATCGTCTTTGCTTCAAATCATCAAATCTTGATAGAAATAAACAGCTTGAATAATTAGAATGTTATTCATGTTTTGATATTGATATTTTAGCAAGTCCTACTGCACAATTCTATTTCGTTGAGCGTCATTAAAACAATTGAATGCTGTGAAATTTATTATTCTATTATTGTATGACATGTTTTAGTCGAGATTTGTATTGAAGTGTTAAAGGTTACATCTAGAGTGTACAGCATTCGATAATTTGTTCCCTTTTCGATTAACGTACGTGGGTGTTAGAAAGGTTGGCAGACCTGAACGTTGAAACATTTAAAGCGGAGATTAATATTATTACTGCTTCGCGAAATTCTCGGTTTGCATCGTGACGTTCACGTGACAACTTATGGCAAGGAACTTCTGTCTATTTGCGGCAACTAGTGTGGAGTGCCAAGGGGAAGCCCTTTGTTGGCAACACCTGTGTTGTATAGAAGCTACATAAGAATCCATGTGGGCCTTTTAACTTTCATGTAATTCTACTTGTATTTCAAAAGGACATAAAGGGAAAAGTTTTTAAGGTATTAATCTCGTTGAATGGATTCATTTGAATTGACTGCGAAATTGGTTTAGTAGAATTATTATTATTTTATTATTCATATTTTGTACTGCTATTTGAAAAAGAAAGCGAGTTTATGAAATACGTTCTCGTTTTGCAAAGTAAAGCTTACGGAAGGAACTGCCTATTTACACGTTTAAGATATGCTTTTATTATTTAGATGTTATACGAATATTTTTATTCCTAGTTGTTAGATATGTTTACACTGATGGATATTTATAGAGAAAATATTTTTACATCTTGAAATATAGTAAAACCGTTTACACTAATTTTTATAGGTTGAATAATCCATTAGTACAGATAGTCTTGCGTGGATCATGGCGCCTTAGCGCAGGAGATTTATGGGAACGTAGCGCTTTTCATAAGATTATTATTACCTGTCTGTAAAACAGAGCATTGTGTTTTCAGAAAAATCCAAAGCGACTCGCATCTAAGGAAATCTGGCCAATTTCTGGAATTAGATTCTTGGTTTAGTTATGTTTTTCTTTTTTCGTTCATATTTCCTTTTCTGTCGTTCTCGTAAGAGAGGTCTTAGCTTTTTTCATCTTCTTCTAAAAAAATTTCATCAATTTGGTAAATTTGGTATTTTTGTAATAGTATTTTAATATCCGCATATTATACTACTTCAGTTACAGTCACTGTATGACTTTTTATGGTATTTACACATTGTAATCTCAGACCCGTGTACGTGACTGCATTAATTCTAAAGGCTTTCTATAGAGATATTTCAGCTTCTGAAACGTTGTAGCCTAGCGGTAATGTCACTTGTAGCATCGCACGTTGAAACCTGCTGTCAAGATCAGTTTATGTGTGTGAGTTGTTTTAACTCATCTGGATACTATGGTAAAAGATATTCAACAAGGACACAAAAAATAATCCCCTGTTGGTCGTATCTCACCGGTTGTTCGACCTTTGTCAAGACTGTTAAATTCTAATTTTGATGACGTTCTTTTTGCAATATTTCACCTTTTTCAATGATTCACGTGAATTTGTTGATGATTTTCATTACGTTGAGCTTGATGCATATGGAGCTATAGATCACAATAATTTTGAAGACCAAAGGAAGTGATGCCATTGGATAGTGGTCATTTCTTTAAAGCATTTTGAAAATATTTATCAGCTGCATGATCTCGCTTTGTTCTTAATCTGCAACCATGAAGACGAAAGCCTATTTATAATTTTACGTATGGTGTGTTGCTCTGCGAAAAAAATAGCATTCTGAATGGATAGAGCTCTAACGCAGCTACGGTGCACTCGAAAGCTACATTTGAACTAATGCCGATTCTAAACAACACTTCAGTCGAGCCTTTTTATGGTATTGGCTGCAGAGACTAATATCTAAATGTACTTACTCATTTATGACCTTACACTTGCCAGTTTCTATGTTTCGTTATTGATTGCAATGACAGGATGCTACGTAGTTCGAAAATTTTTATGTTCAGATTTGTTTCATTTTCAGGAAGTAACAGTTTGTTTGTGAGACTCGAAGTCGATGCTTCAGTCATTGACTGCAAAACTTTAGTCGACTTCCGTCTCCCCAAAATTAGGTCTTGAACATATTGATCGTCAAATTTTCTTATGTAGACAAGTTTAGAAATTAAGCGCTAATGGCGTTCACTAACTTTATTATTCTCATTTTTGTTACAGAGACAGGCGAGAGTCCGAAGCCCGTGAAAAGGAGAGAGTAAAAATGGAGCGAGAAAAGGCTGAAAGAGAGAAAAGATTGAGGGAAGAGGAGGAGCGAAAAATTAGAGAAGAAAAGGAGAGACAAAAACATCAAGTCACTCAGCATTTCGAGGAGTCAATGAGGCTTTTTGAGCAAAAGGTACGGTTCAGTTTGTTCTTCTGACCTATTTTTTTCATGGAAAGGTATTTCGGATTGCAAGCAATAACTCTAGATGTAGAACGAGCAAGCTCCGGAAAAGAAACTGGGGTACTGTTATTTCGTGTGAAATTAAAGTGATGCCGTTCGCTCTGATACGATCTCGTCAAGGTTATTGTGTTTAAGCTACTGTTACTACAACGAACGTATTTTTTCTAGAGTTCTGTGGATTAGAACGCACTATTTAACGTTTTATTTTATATTTGGGTTCACTTAGAGCGACAGTGTCGCATTTACTTCGATCTCTGGGAAAGAAGCAAACATGTATGACGTGAAGCAAGCAAAGGCTCAACTCTGTTCGAGTCACCTGACGCGTAGGAGAGAGAGACCGCGGCGTGGCAGAACATGCTAGAGAGAGGAAATGGAGGCATTGGCAACCATGCGGGTGGACTGTCGAATGCGCTCGTCCGCACATGTGTACGTTAGTTCGCTATAGCGAGGTCGGGGTGAAGCGTGTGTACGTTTATCATTTTTTATGGAGGACGCATTGACTCAGAGTACACGAGTTGGGCCGCGGATCTATCTCTCTTGCTCTTGGCCCTGACGAACCTCGACATTTGTACCCACAATTGATATCGTTCAATGCACATATGTAGACTGATTATGTGGTGAACCACTTGGCTTCTTACGCTGCAGTGTAGCAGATAGCTGCATGTCTAGACTTACGCAAATTTTACTTCTGCTAATGTTAGTGCTTACCTTAAAAAAATATAGATAATATTGTTTTGTTTTGAATACGTAGCGCTGGGTAAACTTTGCACTGGAATATTTTAAGTTGTAGAGCAGTTGATGCGTTGTTTATTAACTTGATCTTGAGATAAGCTACTCAGTATTTCAAATTAATTCTCTTTAAAATAATTCTCATGTACTGTGATGAGTTTTATTGCAGATGTTGAGCATTACTTCACGTTTGTACTTGACATGCATATCTTCGGATGCATTAACTTCAACCATTGTAATTTCTGTGCCAAACAGTTTTATTTAATTGTATGACTTCTTTCATAAAGCTGGAAAAAGCTATATGAGAATAAGCGCATTACGCTTTTAGGTTTTCGGCTAAAGTTTAACAAATATAGCTCTATATTGATTGAAATGTGAACTTACTTTGAACATAACTTTGAAGTTCATACCTATGATGTTTCATTTGTATGATGAGTAATATTTGTGATGTTACTGAATAACACTATCGGTGTTATATGCTTGTAGTGCTAACTCTAAACCGTTTTTTGGTGTTTAGCCGTGTAGTGGTGCTGTGATGCGACACGCCGATAACCTTATCACGCCCACCAGCAACTACCATCTCCACTACCATCAGCTCCATCACCTTAACAATAACAGCAGTAGTGCATGTGCTAACGGCACTAATCACTATCAACCTACTACGTACCACTCTTCTGTACAACATTCTCCCTCGGTTACTCATTCGTCTACCAACCACCAGTCCTTATTACCGCCTCTCCACCATCAGGCGCAAACTCCACTACCATCACCGCACCACATGCACCATCAACTCAACCACACCGGCATATCCCCACTCTACCCTCCACCACAAGCGTCCCAGTCACAACCCACGACTACATCTGTTTATCAGCCTCTCTCTAATCAGGTAATCTCTTTGTGCTCTTCTTGGTTTTGTTTTGAATGTGTTGTTGCTAGCCAGGGGCTCTTAAGTGTCTTAATGTACCCCAAATTTTGATTCATTTCTCATTTGTTGTTCGTCTTGAGCGCTGCTGGTGTTTAAATGTTATTCGTATAACCCATCTTCAGACTTATTTAATGCATCACTGCCAAGGAGTTCCAAGTGATTATCAGTTTCACTATGCTGTACTTCACTTTTACTTCGTTTGGTGCTCGTGAATGCTCCAAATAAATAACCTGGATCATATGTGACTGTGGATTCCATCCGTATAGCTACCGATTTCCTGAGACGTGCTTGTACACAACGTAAATTTAAATAATTTTGTTTCATACCAGCTCAGTCATGTACACCTGAGTCGCAGAGGCTTGTGTCTTCTGCTTCCGAAGTATGTTGGGGATTCTCTGTTATGCAATTGAATATTTGTGTTCGTCTTGCTCGATTATCAGGTGCTTCGGAATTTTACTTTTGCATATGAAGTGACGGCTTTTGCGCATTGCTGATGCTCTGTTTTCGGGTACATGTTTGCATCAATACTATCTTGATGTTCTGTTATTGATGTAGGTATCTCGGTTGTCAGTCGCGGTGGAGTTCTACTTTTTTGTATCTTGTGTTAAATGAAAAAAATTACCCGATTCAATTCAGTACGAAATTATAGTTTTTTTGTCAATCGATTTCACGGTATATTCTCGGTTGGAGAATGATTTGGGCCAGTTGTGTGCATATACTGTATTATAAAGATCAATGTTCAGATATCTTGGGTGACGTGGAATGGATTTTCTTTTAATTTTGTCGTTTTCGTTTTTCTCCTTTGCTCACACTCTCAACAATTACACACTTGCACACTTTATCCCATATGAATTTCGATCACATGACCCATTCTGCTTGAGATTGAATTTCGGTAGAATATAGGAGAAAAATAATTTCAGCGTTCTCGCAAAAAAAAATTGTCATCCCATTTATTCCTTCACACCAATTACATTACACACACTTTTAATTTCCAAAGAATCCCTCCTTACACATGTCTTTACAAACTGTTCACATTATAATGTAGTGGTATTGTATGACACAATACATTTGAACATTGGCTGTTGGATTAAGCTAGCATTACTAATAACTTTGATAATATTACTATACTTGGTGTCGGTCTGTATGGAAAGACCTTGTTCTAACTTCTGCTTGAGCTTGTCTTGTGTGTCATGTTTTTTTATCTTGCATTTTTAAGATATTTAGCTTTTGCCCGTCAACTTTTCCCTTTGGAGTTAGGTGCCTTGGTGGTTCAGGGCTTCCAATGGCAGATTTTTACTATTACTGATGATGAATCTACAAAGTTCCTTATTATCTCCTAATGTTTTCTTTGCACAACCGGCATCTAAGAAAAGCATGGTCGGCGTTTTTTCTGGATTGTATTAATATTCCAATCTTATGCACAATTCATTCTTGAGTGTTGAAATTTAACAGAATTACATTATAAGAATTTTTTCTGACAATTTATGCCTAATGAAACTCTATTGGTGTGCAGAAAAACAGCGGGTGGGCATCTATACAACAGTTGGACGAGCGCCGTTATTTGGAGCAGCAACAGCGACACCGCGAAGAGTTGTCTAGAAGGCACCCGGGGACCGAACGCTTGGTGTCTGAGAGTATCTATAAAGCTTTTCACCAGGAAGAGGATAGAAGAGAGGCTGCAATCGCTGCTCCTCCTCCCGCTCACTCTAAATCTCTAGCAGAGAAAACGCTGGCGTCTAATGTTGCTGCCGCTGCTGCAAGCTTGCATGCCTATCCTGCTGTTTTTGCCTCGGTGAAAGACTCGAAGCATCGGGACTCTCACTATAGCATACACCATGATAAACCCAGTGTGATTGTGCAGCCGGATGTAAAATACGACAAACCTCATTCTATCAGCCCTAAGCAAGCTGTTGTGGGGAGGGCTAGTCCGTACCAGCAATCTAATTTATATAAAAATTATGAAATTTCTCAATCCCCTCACCGAGGAAGCAGTAGTAATTCTTCACACCAAGTCATCAGCTTAGATCCGTCGTCATCGCGACCTGGATCATCACTCGCATCCTCTCCGCATAGTGTGGATCTTCTGAAAACACGTCCGCCTCAGTCTTCCCCTCACCCTTCCACCACTTCTCCCGCTATCCACGACCGCTATTATTCGTCAAAATCTCCGTCAACATCTTACCCATCAGTGCATCCTGTCCATGGGTCACACGCTAGTCTATCGTCCCACCCTTCACATGCTCAGCTGTCTGTAGTCCATCAGCAGCCTTCTGTTAGTTCCTCTCACTCCGTGCATTCGTCCAGTCAGCAGCACTCTTCACGCTCGCATCCTTCAAGTCACGGTAACAGCCATTCTTCTCTAGTGTCAGTTAGTCTTGTACCCAACCCCGTGCATGTACCCCAGCAGGTGCCCGTCAAGTCCAAAGTCAGTTCACCGCCTCCTCAGCAAGTCTACATTCATCCTGAACATACGCCTCGTGGAGGGTCATCTGCCCACATCTCGCACGCTAAAGCTCCTTTGACCGCTCCTCCGCCCGCGCATTCTGGTAATAGGAACCATGAACGAATTCATCCTCCACCGCCTCATGAATCTCGAGCTCACATTGAAAGAGCTACTCCATTTGACGCGAGATCATATTCTAGCAATATTCCTTCTCCTCACCCGAAACCTCCGCCGCCATCTTCTCATATGTCTCCAGCAATCTCTTCGAGGCCTGGTTTACCTGTTAATGTAGTCCAGCAACACCAACCGTCTCATCATATTGCTGCTTCTCATCCTACACAAACCCAGCCACTTGACCTCGGCCGTCGAGACGATGCTGCTGCCTCGCCTACCAAGCGACGCACTCAAACCCCAACTCCTCAAGACGCAAAGAAACCTCGGCTAGAATCTGCTTCAAGTGCACCAATGCTGTCGAAAGTACCAGAGCCAAGTCCAGTGTATTCACCGGCTATGACTACAATAACATCTGTGGAGAATGTTGCAGCTCTCTCGAACGTTACTAGAACCCTTAGTCCTGCACCTGTCAATTCTACTAGTTCTCGACCTTCCAGCCAGCCTCCGGCGTCGCTGACGCCCACACCGTCTCGGCCTGAGAGCACACATTCGCCGGATTCAAACTCAGTAGGTACTCCATCTAGTAAGTCAGAACCAGAAAAGTCAAGTAGTCCTGGCCCATCTGGAGCTGGATATGTTCATAAGCTAAAGAAAGCTTGGTTACACAGGCATGAGAGTGGCAGTGAAGTGATTTCAAATAATCCGTCTCCATCTCCTGCTGGAAGAGGCCCAAATGGATCGCCAGGAGTTACTACAGCCGCTATGAATGGAGGTGGCAGTAGTAACTCCAATAGTTCATCTCATAGTGGTCCTAAATCTCCTGCTAATTGCAAATCTTCTAGGAATGATGATGGTAGCAACAGGGCGTCATTACCATCATGGAAGAGCAAGGGCGTTTCTAGTCTTCCTAACGGGCATAGTCAAGACGGGAAAGACATGGATTCCTCCTCTACAGATTCAGATGATGGCAATGCTGTACAGAAACCTAAACGCGGGAAAGGCAAACGTGCCATTAAACGTCCTAAGAAGAGCAGTGATAGTAATAGTGAAAGTGACAAAGAGAGTGACGGCAGTGAGACGAGCAAAAAGTCTAGTAGGCTTTCATCTAAACAAGATCTTGAGCCAAAGAAAAGAGGGAGGAAACCTAAACAACCTAAAGGAGAAAAAGAAAAGGAAGATGGACCAAAACCTAAGAAGTTAAAGGAAGAATTGGTTGGAGACCCTTTGAAGAAACCCCCTCTTCATCAACTCAAAAAAACTGGTGAAAGTTTTTTACAAGACGGATCTTGCTTTGAAGTTTCTGCTAAGCTACCAAAATGTCGGGAATGTCGCTGGACTGCTCACCAGCGCAACAAAAAAATGCCCAATATTTTCTGTAGGTTCTACGCCTTCAGAAGACTGCGGTACACCAAGAACGGACAGCTTGCGGTTGCTGGGTTTTCAGACCCTATCAAAGTTAGTAATGTTTAATTTTTGTGTTTGAATTCGATTCTAATAGTTTTTCTGCATTAATTATTCCTTGAAGATTTACGCGCAGGCCAGCTGGTTTCGACTTAAACCTCAATGAATGCCATCTGAAACCATAATATTAAAAGTTAATCCATTTCTATCCCGTTAATATTTAACGAAGCAAAACATACCTGTATAATAACCCCGTACAAACTTTCTAATGTAACGTACCATTACAAAGTTTGTGACCGTTCCACTGTGGACCGTTGCATTAGAAAGTTAGTATGTTTTTACTATACAGGTATGTTTTGTTTCTTTTAATATTAAGGGTATAGAAATGCATAACTTTATTTTATCGTGTCAGAAACCAGCTAGTCTGAGTGCAAAAATATATGATTTTTATCGCGATTATCGTTCATCTTTTCATTTTAAAATTCTAAAAATAGGTTACGTAATTTTTTATGTTGCAGTTTCTTGTATAGTTTGACGAATGTTTTTTATTTACAGGATGCCTACGGTGAGGATTTGCGTCTGTGGGTACCTGACATCAACAATCCCGTGCCTGATTTGGATGTTGAAAAAAGCAAGTTCCTCATCACGCACGTAGGTGATCAACTGTGCGACCTCGTGCAACAGGAGAAACAAGCAACTCAATTACACATGGCTAGGGGTAAGTTGAGGTTTGAATTTGTGATTGTAATTTGATTTTATGATTCATGAGGTAGGTTCACTGATGTCAGATTTAATTTTATAGGGAAAATGGCATACCCTTATTAAAGCAGTGAATTAATTTTTTGCCCATTTGACAGGCGAGTAAATTTCGTTAGTGAAATAGATGTGAAATATCTGAATTGAGATGGAATTGTCTAGCGCAGCGAAGAGTAATTACGAAAACAAACCATGATCTGGTAGCTAGTGTTTTCTATCTAGTCATGGGGATATCCTAAACCTCTTTTGTTCCCATCGAATATTGCGTATTTCATTATGAAGTGGTTATCTTATCATTTATAATTCATTTCCGCTACTTTATTGGTTTTTGAGCGGGTGAGTAATTTTTAACTGATCTTCAGATCACACGGTAGCGTGGAAGCGAGTCGTTCAAGGAGTCCGTGAGATGTGCGACGTGTGCGAAACAACGCTCTTCAATATCCACTGGGCGTGCAGCAAGTGTGGCTTCGTTGTTTGCATCGACTGTTATAAAGGTCGCAAGAATGGAACTGTGAAGGTGAGGAGGCCTCGGATCAATAAGTGTTGATAACATTACATGAAACTGTTTTCATTTTATGCAATTGAATTTTCCTTTGAAAGTGAATGATGCTCCCCCGAACTTAATTAGTGGCTGAATACAAACAAGTTTTCCCTAGTTTTATTTCGCCTATTTGTGTATATATCTTTATTTAATTTCTCATTTTTCGTGTTTAGGTATGGGACGAAGCCAGCAACAAAGAGCGAGACGAGTATCAATGGCTCCTTTGTACATCCAGAGTCCCACACGAACAAGACAAACTTATGCTCACTCAAATCATATCTGGAAACGCTCTAATGGAACTGGGAAAAATGGTTCATCAAGTCCGTTATGAATACGGTTTGCCCCAGCTCTGCAACTGCGAAGAGGCTCAAAAATACAAGGAGAAAGAGTTGCAACAGAATGAGGAAAAGAAGAAACTAAATGGCCTTTCGAAGGGTCTTGTTGTAAAGGAAGAGCCAGCTCGTGGACTTGTTAATGGTTCTGTAAAAGCGGAAAAGAAAAGCAAAACTAATGGTAAAGATGAAGATGATATGGCTAACTCTCCCCTAAATTTCTTCGCCAACGTTGCTCTATCAAACGATAAACGTGATAGCGAGGTGAGTTCAAATTTTAACCTTCCTCTCACTGCCGTAATGGTTGAACCATGTTTTTGTACCTGTGTTATTGAGAGCTTATATTCGTATAATTTTCTTACACTTAGTCTGTTGAATGCGGTCTAAGGTATTCGTTGCTATTTTGGATGGCTGAAGTGACTATACTTAGTTTTTTTCTTGTATCGGGTTCAAACTTAGGCCATCGGTTAGCATTCATGTCTATATTTTGTGGTAGTATCATCGAGAATGATATCGATATTTATCTGAAATTAAATATGAGAGTTATCCATACTTTAGTTAGTGTTGCCTCACCTGAACTCGCCGGTTTGAACTTTTCACATGTAAAAAATATTATCCAAGTGGGGTGCTCTGAGAAGAATTCTTATTCGTCTCTTCAAAGCCTAGCTTTCGTTAAGAATAGATTAGTTTCCTCTCTGTTCTTCTCGCGTATTAATCATCCCTATCGAACTTAAATTATTTTCAATCGATACCGCTGTACATGTTAATTATTTGTAACGCCTCATTCTAGAGTTGGGTAGTGCCTTTTCGTTCCATATCCTGCTTGACGTTATGTACGTGCCAATTTCATGAGCTCGGTCATTACCGCTCTTCTTTCTTTCGTTTTTCATTTATTTCTTTATTGAAAACTAATGTTAAAGACCGTACTGCGTTCTTGTGTTAAGTGCCCACGCAAGTACCTCATGGTCAGAGAATATTATGATTATTTCTTTTCGTTGTATTTTAATGTCAATGTCCGGTTCCCTTTGTCCACAGAGTTCTAATTCGGATTACGGTAGCGATTCGGATGACAAAGACGGCAATCAATCAACTCTGCGCAAGTTGCTGAAGCGCCCTAACTCTCGGCCAAGCAGCCGTGCAAACCATACCAAGGATGATGCGCCTCCGAATACAAAGAAAAAACCTAAGCTCGAGACATTGGATGATGTGATCTCGTGCGTGATCGAGCCCAACGCAACTGACAAAGAAACTAAATTGGAACACAAAATGGAGCTCAAACATTTCATTCGGAAGTAAGTTTTTTCCTAAGTCCTTTTGTATAGTTCATTACTGTTATGGGAGGGAGTTTATTTTGTTTTTAAAGTATAAGATGAGGTGCGCTTCCCGAATTAACGTTTGTGTGCCGTTTTATTTTTCAGGTACAGCTACAATCGCGTCGGACGAGATTTGCTACCCATCCGCATCATGACTAAAGTTGAAAGCTCATTATTATATCCGAAAGTTCAGCACTCCTGGCTGTGTGACGGCAAGTTGCTCCGTTTGCATGAACCCATGAACAGCAACAATATCCACATCTTCCAAGACCAATGGAAGAGGGGACAGCCAGTCATGATATCGGGTGCTGGTCAGCTCTTCAAACAAGATCTCTGGAGGCCTTATTCCTTCTCTAAAGATTTCGGTGAAGTTAAAAACGATCTAATCAATTGCCTCACTGGTAACATCGTTCCTAATCAAACCATGCGAAAGTTCTGGGATGGTTTTGAGAACTACAGCAAAAGACTCAAAGATGAGAAGGGTAATCCTATGATTTTAAAGCTGAAGGATTGGCCGCCTGGCGATGATTTCGCTGAATTTCTACCGAAGCGTTTCAAGGACCTCATGGAAAAGCTTCCGATGGGAGATTACACGAGGCGTGATGGGTCGCTAAATTTGGCTGGACGCCTGCCCGAATGTTTCGTGAAGCCTGACTTGGGTCCCAAAATGTACATCGCTTATGGGTCTGCTCTGTATCCTCATAAAGCGTCGACTAACTTGCACCTGGACATTTCTGACGCTGTCAATGTTATGTGCTATTCGGGTGTCCCTAAAGACGGCAGCACGGAAGAGGACGTTAAAGGTGAGAATTTATTTGCTTTGACCGTGCCCCTTACTGATATTTTTGGCCTTCATTTCTTTCGTGTGTGATTTTGCGATGCGATTCTGTGCTCTCTTCGCCGATCTTGAATGCATAATTAGTTCTTAACCGTCTTATTTTTGGATTTTTCAGCTGCGCTCAAGGCCATAGACGACGCTGGATGCGACTTACTTACTCGTCGCCGAGCTCGTGAGCCCGAAACCGTGCCTGGTGCCTTGTGGCACATATACCACGCACGTGACGCAGACAAAATCAGAGATCTTCTCAACAAAGTGGCCATCGCAAACGGTGTGAGGCTCGAACCGCACCACGATCCTATTCATGACCAAAGTTGGTACCTGGACCGTCCGTTAAGAGAGAGACTTTACAAGGAGTATGGCGTGGAAGGCTACTCAATACTGCAGTGCATGGGTGACGCTGTCTTCATACCTGCCGGCGCCCCTCATCAGGTAACCAAATTTCCATTGAGGTATTTCGCATTGTCAACTTTCAACTTGCACTTTTTTTTATTGACTTTTCAATGAGCTGTACAGACTTTCAATTAGTTTCCAGTATAGGGTATTGTTTCGTCAAGTACTGAAGTACTAATTATTTCATGTTGTATTTGATTTAGATGTGAAAATTGTGTAGAAATATTGTAGGTAAAAGCCGTGAGTGGTAAATTGATGAGTTCGTTGTTGATATTGTCTTGATTAATTTTTTAAGGTAAGCTGACGTTAAGTTGTGAATAATACTGAAACAAAAACACGGAAACGATATGATGAAAGGTTGTAACAATTAGTAATGCAGTTGGAAAGAGTGAGGAACAAGAACATAAGAGGATTAATTGGCGTGTTGAATGAATTCTGGAGAGCATGGAGCAGATTGGGTGTGTATGGAAAACATGAATGAAAAATTCGGGTAAAAGTAAAGAGTATGCGTATCAAAAACTGTCGCTAGCATAAATTGATGCATTGAATTTCCTTCGGGGCTGTGAACTGGCTGAAAAAGATGTTTGCGCGAGCAGGCCGAGTAGAGGATGTGTTTGACAGAGCATCGGTACTGTCTGATCGAAGAGAATAAAGATCTAATACTAAAAGCTGCTTCTTGAGCGGTTGCATGTTTGATTTGAAACGTTTATCATTCCTTTTTAAGCCTAGGAGAATGCTGTTAGGTATTATTTTCTTCAATGAGCCAAGAATATTTATTTAAATGAATATTTCTTTCAGGTCCGGAACCTCCATAACTGCATCAAAGTGGCAGAGGACTTCGTTTCTCCTGAGAACGTTGCTCACTGTTTCCACCTGACGCAAGAGTTCCGCCACCTCAGTGATAGTCACACGAACCACGAAGACAAACTACAAATAAAGAACATCATCTATCACGCGATGAAGGACAGTGTCGCGGTGCTTCTCTCTCACAAGCAAAAACAACAAAGTGGGAAAGGTTCGAGCAGCAACGGCAGCGGCTCCAGCATAAGCAGTGGCAGCAATGGCATTGACGGCAGCACTTCACCTGCTGCTGATCAGTCAGTGTCATCCGATGTCAAAATCAAGAGAGAGCAGCAACCTGACTCCTGAAAAACGCTCAAATGATTTAGTGACGTAGTCATGTATGTGCCGTAGATCAATTTTACCACTCCAAACACGTACATTCGAAATCCGTGTATTTCTGAAAAGTATTTAGAATAAAAATATAAATCAATATATATCCTTCCCTATTTAATAAACGAGGATCATTATTTTTCGATAGGTTTACTTGATTGCTTCAAGTATGTATCTGAAATGTTCTTATTGTTTCTGAATGGGAAGTGATGTGCTGTGTCACTTAGTGTTGCATGTATTTTCTTATTTTTCGAGTGCAAAATATTCTACTCTTTGTGTTGTTGAGTGTTTTTAAGAATGCCATGAACGTTGGTGTGGACATCATAAGTGTAATGATTGCACAGTGTAAAGTGTACTAGGTAGTGGTTGGTACGAAACCATGTATTTGACTTTGTAAGTAGTGCGAGCTAAAGGAAAGTTTTGTTTCTAGTAAGCGCCGATCTTCTTATTTAGATGAAACGCTGTCGTATGCCGCCGAAAGCCTCGACTTTCTGAGCAGGTGCTGCTGCTGTTGCCGCCAGATCTGCTGAGTTTATCTGATGCCGGACCAGTTGTTATAATAATAATGATGATGCTGATGATAATTATCTTAGTTTAAATGCGAAGTCGCTGCTTCAGCTCGACTGCAGTGCCCAGCTTCCTGCTTTGATTGTAACTTGATCTCATTGTTGGTTAGAGGCGCATTCGACTCCTCAGCGTCGCCTGCCGCTCTGTTCTATTTCATTTTGCGGGCTCCTCCCGCAAGGCATCAGTTAACATACGGTCATTATTATTATTATTATTATTAACTTTATTATTATTGTATTTTGTTTTATCCATTGATGGGTCGATGAGCTGTTGTTTCTTTCCTTGTTTTTGAGTAGAAAACTGTTATTTTCATTTACGAATGGGGATTTTTTGGCGATGTTTGATTTATTGCATTGCTTGTGTTATTTCCTGGTTATGAACTATTATGGGGTGGGGGGGGGTCATTTTGGCTCATTTAGGAAGGTGTAATTTATTTGCTTCATTTAGTGAGGGCTTTGTAGAAAGTGTACATTATCTGTAGTGGTGGAGCGGCCGCGGACTCTTGCCCAAGCCTGCGACGCTGTGCCACATTTTTTGTACTGTCAATATGTAAACAGATCACAATTTGAAATAGGAAGAAATGTTGCCATTAACAGTGAATTTTATTGACCTCCCAAAATAATTCTTCAGTAAAATAAGTATGGGAAAGAAAAGTTTTAACTTTTCTTTAAATATTGTTTTTATATGATGCGCATTAAATTTGGAATGGTTTTGGAGTACACTTGGAGTGATTCAAACAGTGCTGATGTGCAATACATCAACTAGGCGTTTGTTAACTGTTCATTAGCAACACTCGAGCTCAGATATTTCTGATAGAAACACGAGTTCTTTATACTAATTCACTTGACAATTTTCCATTTCCCTCTGATTGGTAAAGAGAAAAGAGATAGGCCGAAACCTAAAGTTTACATATAGATTGTCTGATGTAATCCAGAGCTCTTCATTCATCACAAGTTTCTGCAGGAAAAACGTATGCTCAAAGTCAAGGCATCGAAAAAGCGAAAATATTTCCATTTTTTTTAAATTTGAATTGAAACGGACGTCTAAAGTTTTCCTTTGGGTTTAATTTGCTACACCGCTACTCTACCGATTTCTTTTCCATATGAAGGGAGTCTGAAAGATACTAATGAGCCTTAACACGAATATGATGCACAACTTTTGAGTTTTATTAGAAATGAAACATGAACTTTCATTCAAAAGACATAATTCGAAAGATTCGAGCGCACACTCGCTATCAGTACGAGACGTCGTTTGGGAAGTACATGCTGATCTAATTAGTAATTCTCGTTGCATCTGGTTGGTAATGTAGAGACTGAAAGTCACTATGGACGTCGGAAGATGGACCCTGAGCTAAAATTTTGCTAGTTATCAAGTGCCCCTTTAAGTACCTATACAACATGCTGTTAGAAGAAAGGCATCAATCCCAAAGGTAAAGTGCTGACATTGTTTTGTAGCTTTTAAGTGATGGAATTTTTACTTTGGAGCATTTCCGAGAACCAAACTAAATTTGAGGATGAAATCTTGATCTGGTAAAATGTGGAAGAAAAAGTGACTACAATTCAGTTTCAAGCTAAAGCTGATGCCTGCGATAGAAAATTACGTTGCGTTTCCACTAGGCGTTGCCTATAGGGTCTGAATTGATAGACTGGACTCTTGGAATTTGAAATACTAATGAATGTCTTAAACACCCAGCAATTCATAAGGGCAAACACGTTAGGTATTGACTCTAGACTTTTTAAATATTCATTTTGCGAGTAGAAAAGTGTATTGTGTAAGTAAGTCACTGTGAGAGTCTTCTTGAGATCTATTGAGTGCTCTGGGTTTCCAGTGTGTTAAACCCAAGTTAATATCACGATGGTCGCTCTGTCAGTTATTGTGTGGAAGGTAGTTACACATTTGAGCATGTGTGACGTCATCTTTCAGCAGCTTTGCCAGAACTAATTGTTTCCTTCCATTTTTACGTCAAACATTGGCTATACATTGAGATCTTCACACCCAATGAATTGTGGCATGATAGCAAGCTGTTCATTGTTTCTCCCTAGTTATTAGGTCAAATACTTGGACCGTTATTTTAAGATTTACTATATCAGGTAGTAAGCTCTCAAAAACATTTAGATTTATTCTGCCTCGACAGAATATTTTAAAATAACCTCTGTTCACAAGTGCTTCGCTCCAGATAATAAATGGTCCAAGATTTCCGTGGTGATATCAGGAATTGCTTTTGATGAGTATTGTTAACATTTCCGTAATAGTTTTTATTTGCGGAACGCCCTGACGATGGTTCAATTTATTCACCCTCATAACTTAGAAACCTCAAGCCACTGAAATCCTGACGCTACATAGAAGTAGCTGAAGCAACTTTAATCCTATTTGGGCGTCAAGAAATACCTTCACGTGGCAATAATCCTGGTTGATGAACTCTAATTGAAAAGCGTCCTCTCGTTGGCTATTTGAGTTCTAAACCTAAACTATTTTTCCATTTTCGGTTAAAATTACATTTCAGACCAAAATAGGCCTCGAAAATCAAAGTTCATACATTGTTTATCAAACCATACATATTACTGCATGGAAAAATTTTGTCTTCATGATCTTCCTCTGATAAGTCCCGAGAACTTGCAAGATTTCTCTTAGAGGTTAAAAGTACTCAAGTGAATAATATTTTCCCAGATGCTGAAAACAAAAGCATAAGTTTAGAACAAAAATATGTCCAACTTTTTAATTTTTCCATGGTAACGGGTGTTTTAATCAAAGGTTTTGCCCCAGATAACTCATCTTTGCCAGAGTAACAAGCAAAAGTAACTTAGTTTTATGTAAGTACAGCAATTATTTGGCATTAATATGTTTGTAGACAATATAATTTTTTTTAATTAGAAAGCAACTTTATATTATACAGCAATGCTTACTACTAACATTATTGTTCAACTTTATATTATACAGCAATACCTACGATTAACAGTATTGTTCTAGAAATTTGGAAAATATTTGACGATATATTTTCCGCAAAAGTATCACCGCTGCAACGATTCGTGAAACCAGACCCCAGAGTATGGAAGTGTAGTCTAAGTCGGAACGTGACGCAGGTTTGAAGTCTTTTTGTTTCCTAATAATAAATTTCTTATAAATTTAAGTTAGTGCGCAAGACAGGTTGAGTGGTGTATGAATTCAAAGTGATTTGCATACTTTCTTTGAGTCTTAACGTACTTGAAGACCACATGGGAGAGTCATGTTCCAACCATGTGTGAGTAAACCAAAGAAGTCATACTTCCTGTGTTAGGGCAAATTTTAAAACAAAAATTTCGCTTCAAATGTGAAGCTCGTGTACTCAGGGAAAAGATTTTAGAATTTCTTCAAATCTGTTTTAGTTAAAGACAGTTAAATTCGAAGTCTTTATTTTCTCAAGTAGGGTACTTTTGTGTGCAAGACGTCAGCCTTGCAGGGAATAGATTAGCCCCATAGGCTACATATTAGCTTCTTCACTGCATATTAGCTAGCATTATTACTTACAAATTGAAATCAACCCTTGCAAGTACTTAATCTAGCAAAATCTATTAAAATTCTCTTTTAAAATGAACGGTTTATATGAAGTTGACGTGTTCAAAACGTATGAATGATTATACCTAAGCCTTTTCAACAAGGGCGCTGAATTGGAACTCGGCGACATTTTCGTATTTTAAAGTTTGGACTTGCTTCTATTATATTTTTCCTCTCCTTCCTTACTCGGTTCAATGGTATTTCGTTATTTCAATTGCTGAAAAATGAGGGTTTCCTGTTACCCCAAATAAAACGAGTGTTGGCGCAGAAGCAAAATATTACCCAACGGCTGCTAATTGGTACACCGGTGACCCGTGACGGAGACCTCGTGGTTAAAAATCAAATGAACTGCATGGAATTAGCGCTTGTGAATAGCGATGCGTTTTCTACTCAATTTATCAATTTTTTGAGCGTACGATCTGTCGGTTCGCTTATTTTTTTCTGGGAACATTTTGAGAGTATCGTCAAAATAATTACGCGGAGCAAGAAATAGAGATTACGGTGTCTTCCTGGGTTTATATTTACTTTAGTACGGCCAACTGCACAGAGCGTATTATTCATTGTACAGTTTTCATTCTAGTGCCATTGAATAGGATTTTCTTTCGTGAGTGGCGGATACCTATTCTCAAGAGATTCATGATAAGATAAATTGATGATAAATTACTTGATATTTTACGACCTGTCTCCCGTTCTTGTGCTTCCTCCCGGTTACGTTAGGGTTACACTAGGAATAGGTTATGGTTAAGTTAATTATACGTTAGGGTTATATAACGTTAAGACAGTTTCGTTCTGTTCAGTTGACATAATGTAAGGTGATAAAAATGTACGAAAACGGGGTTCAAATATCCGTAGACTTCATAAAATTTCGAAATATTGTCAGAGAAGCGGTTTAAATATCTTTTAATAGAGCGTTTTCTATGGATCGAAACTTTCAAAAATTGATTTTCGCCTCGCAGAATAATAATTCCTATCCAATGACAATATGATGAAGGCTGTACAATGAAAAGGACGCTTTGTGCAGTTGGCCGCAGTTGAGTAAGTGGTAACCTCATCAAGCTAGCGCGTTGCCACACCACCACGACGCTGAAATGTTACAGTAGCAATGTTCTCACAGTAGATAGCTGTATAACTATTCCATTCATCTTACTAGTAGTTTACTTTTGAAGCAACATCTGCTTCGGTACGGCAGTATTAGAAGTGCCGACCATGCACCATCATTTTGCTAGACCTGGTGTGCGGCTGGAACCTTGGATATCTTGGATACCTTGGAGATGTTTGGGTTTTCACACCCGGGCCACTCCAACGACTATTGTTAACGTTTTATCTCGATCAACGTACTGCAGACTTGCGAATTAGCCCTCCTCTTTAATATGTTCACCACAATATGGCCCATGGGGTGAGAGATTTCATTCAGTGGAAGAATTCAGTATTGTTACGTAATGGTTTACTGGTGCCTAGACACTCGTATATTTCTTGCACATGAAGAGAACTCTCATGTATGAATATCAAACTAACAGACCTTTTATTCGAGTAAAGAGAGTGAGAGCAAACATGAAGAGAACAAGTCGTACTTCAAAACGCGAAAGTGTCTCTGAATTCAAACCTAACCATGCTATGGAAGATCTTTACTAGGAGCAACCTAATGCATTGAACGCTCACGTATGACGCACGTCACGACCCACGTGTTATTTAACACGGTGTAGTGCATGTTAGTGGTCGCTTTAGGACAACTTCTTCATTAGCTGTGTGGTTTTCGAGGCACGACGAATTGGATTCGTCCTCCATCATGGCATGAGGCCACATTTTGTTCGGCCAGGTAAGACTTAACTTTTTTCAGAAGTATGTGATTTTGAATTAACTCAAATGTAGCAACGGAAATGATTAAGGGACATTTACTACTCGTTTTATTTATCACTCCTAGATAAGTGTCTTCGCCCACCATTATCTTGGTCTCTGCTCTGTCGGGAAGCTCTCTAAATTCGCATGCCTTTACCACGTATTTTCAGGGCCGCTGTAATCTTCTCACGCAGCCCTGCTGACGCTCTGTGAAGTCAGCTGCGCTAGGCGGGAAACCTGTGAACATTGCGTCATGCTGAGGTGAGGTTTTTAAACCTGTGAACGTTGCGTCTTGCTGAGGTGAGATTTCTAAACCTGTGAACATTGCGTCTTACGGAGGTGAGATTTCTAAACCTGTGAACATTGCGTCTTACTGAGGTGAGATTTCTAAACCTGTGAACATTGCGTCTTACTGAGGTGAGGTTTTTAAACATGTGAACATTGCGTTTTGCTGAGGTGAGGTTTTTAAACATGTGAACATTGCGTCTTGCTGAGGTGTTTCTTTATTTTTTGTTGTTCCTAACGCCCGGTGAGGAATTCGAATAGCGATTTTATAGTGTGGGCAGCTCTCAATGTGAGAGATTCCAGGAACGTTTTGATATCGCACATTTTTAAGCATTCTGCCTCAGTAATGGGAGAGTTCGTAGCTGCTCCAAGTGGCAAACGCGTAGTTAACACATAACTCCGTTCTCATTTATTCTTCCTCGGACTGCTTGGGTTTGTTTCTCGATCTTTTTTAGGAAATGGACAAACCTGGTTATATTTATTTAAACATCTGCCATTCCAGCTGGTCTCGGAACGCTTTTGTTAATTAATTCTCTGCTTTTAAGCATGCAGAGCCGTGAGATAAGGAAATAATCTATAATAGACAATAATTAAGGCCGATATTTATTCTTTTCTTGATATTCTTCTATTGCAGGGCATTGCAAATTTCTGAGCTCGTGCTATTATAGGTGAAGTCAGACGCAATTATCTGATAAGGTGTGAGTTTTTCCAAAGGTTTTCATCGATCATTCATCATGAATGAAGAAATATATATTTTTACCTGATGAAATATACGTCACTGGAGTTTACTACACCATCTAGAACTAATGATTTGTCTTGGCTGAGCGCTATCATTGCGCCTGGTATTCCGAGTCCTCTCAGACTGCATATTCTTCTGCAGATAATGGCCTGATAAGAACTTTTTTATCAAGGTCGATCATTCACTATCGCGCTCTGTATGCGTTAGGCGAGGACTGGTGGGACGGTTTTAAAAAGCGTATTTCGTTCATCACTTGCCATTTATTTGGAGCTAACCGCAGCTTTACTACGTAATTGTAGTGTACGAGACTAATTCGAAAAGCTTCTGCAAGTTTTTCACGCCTAATAACTGTGAGGAAATTTTGAAACCGTTCATTGTTTGTTCCTCACGAGCAAGATAACAATAATTGCTGGCATTTTCTGTCGATTATAAATAAAGAAAATTTGTAGCGACTTGTCGTCGGCCTCGACTATAGAGTCTTATGTTATACATTCCAATATTCGTGCTGTGAAGCTTACGTCTACAAAGTTAAAATTTAAAAAGTGAATTACGATTGGACGAATAATGACACAAAAATGGTTAGAATCGGTCTAGGCTCCATTGCAGCCTGATTTATGTACAGCGCAACGTAGAGCTAAATTCAATAGGATGTGCTTCACTACTAATCTTTCAATCGTGATCTAGACCCACTCGTGTGGATACTAACGGCGTAGGGGTATTTATAGTTTGGCGGTCTTGAATATCTTCCTATATCTTGAAAATGTTTGGGCCTTTATGCCCGGGCCACACAGGGGTGCCGCCTCTTTGTGTGCATGGTGTGCCTTCGCATATCCGCAAGCTGTTGAA
>VOMN01064596.1:0-77767 GCA_014899125.1 Orchestia grillus
TTTTTTTCATGACGTTACGAATACTTATTTGACCCACTGTACTTGGTGCACTGTAAATTAACCATCATACCTTCTAGTCACGCTCGCAGTGTTGTCCATTGTGTAAGTTTCAGCGAAAAATATCAGCACAGGATATTACTAATATTTGTTATTCTTCTTATTGTACTATAATTTCACCAATATTGTTGTCTTTCTAGTGGTGCTGATGCCCACAGATTAGCCTAATTATGACAGATTCTGATTCGGATGAAATATTATCCGAATTTTGACACCATATTGTGATTTCAAAATCATTTCACGTATTCTATCATCATTTTAGTAAATTTGTGATGAAGAGTGCTGTATTTCAAAGAACAGAAATGGAACCAGAAAACATGCATGTTGTGAGCCGTCTGGTGACAGACAGATTTCAAGTGCGTAGCTTTTCACAGTATATTTTATCAAATGAAAGAAAGGCAATAAAATTATATCACGGTAGATAAAAATTCAATAGTTTTCGAATGTAAACTAATACATACGCCTTCTCGGTTGTCTCCCTCGTTCCCAAGAGTAGAAGTTATGGTTCACACGTGCAGCACAACCCGCAGCACACCCATACAACTCGGCCGATTTGAGCAAGAAAACGACCTCAGCGGCATTTAAATTGCAGGGTAGCCCTCGCTGGCTCATTCATCTTAGGTCTGTCTTGCTCTGTGAAATCATCCCCCTTGCTGCAGACCTTTTTTTTCTGAGAGTGTCAGACCTGCTAGTCATTTAGCAATGCTAAAGCTAATTCTACTTCCCAATGTCGTTGTCTCTTTTCTCTGTACTGAAATATTGCTGACATTTGAATTACTACCTTTTGCTCACCATGTACAATAAATGTGAGTGTGTTTTCAGCATATGATCACATCCACAATAGCGGAGTTAGTGAATCCTATTGATCATGTAGTTTATACAACCGACGAGTCCCGTAATTAGTATGTTATAGGTTTCCACATTATTTGGCATGTATGTTTAATTCATGAATAAATACAATTAGGTCATCAACAAACAGCATTCGGTATTTTTAGAGGCGCATGAAAGAAGTAAAAATTATTTACCACCAAACTCTAATGATTTAGGTTTGTTTGAGAATATTTTTGGAAACTTTTTACTATTTTATATTTCATTAATAGGAAGAGCGGTAAACGATGGCTTCGATAGGCTCTCTGACACAATATCCATCAGAAGTTGAATAATTCCATTAGAGGATCAGGGGAAAGTCTTACACACGACAGCTATTAAAGAAAACTAAACTTCCGTCCCTTCTTTTGAAACATAAGGCTCAGAATTAACAACAAGTTTCGCATGTAGTCCTGGCCCGGAGAAGAATGCGGACAGACTATCAAATCAAGCTTGAAACACGTTAACAGCAGGAAAGAGGTAAAATTGATGTGGCATTAGTAGAGAAAGGGGCCATATTTATTATACATAAATGCGTTTGCATAGTGCCACGCCATGCCATGTCATCCATCCTAAATTTACTTAAGAGCGAGTTCGACAAGCTTTCAATACGTTGTTGATGTAATCTTAAGGACTGGAACCACAACTCTATTTTTTCGACAATTTAAACTCCGCCTCACGATGTTGCCACCTGCATAGTGACGCCAAAAATGCTCCTGACGTTAATCCCTCGCTGACTCTTCCTGATGCTGCTGCGGAAAGGCCCATCAAGGATAGATCTAGTTTCGTTTTGAATGAAAATGCCCTTCACTTCATTTAACATCTTGTGTTCGTGCTCTGGACGCAATTTTTAGCCTTGTGTCCATAGATAATTTTCACACGAGCAAATATTTTAGCAATCAGTGTATTACCAAGCAGCGCCAGAGCTAATGCCAGCCCAGAGTCGGTAAATAATTTACTGAAAAGTCAAAGGCTTAGCGTACTGAAATTTTGACCGGTATCCTGTAGTATTGAAGAGTTCAGTGAGCTGGTAGTTTTTCATTTGATCGCGATTATCCAGTCTCAGATAGCATGAAATTATGTATTCCATGGCATTATGGAAGCGTAATGTTCCATAACATCACCACCCATGAAGATTTTTGGGCTAATTATGAATCTGACCAATTTTCGTAATGAAGTCGAGAGGGTTCGATCGTCGCGTGTCGATAGATCTCGGAAAATTGGATTCATTTAAGACAATGGCGTGGGCACTGACAGGGGCCTTCGCGTCAGCAGTTCCCCGTGGCAGCTTTGGCGTCTCGTTAATGATCTCAAACTGCTCCAATAACATCATCTTCTCCGTCACTGTCGTAGATTCTACAGTATCTCAAAATGGAGGCTTCGTATTGACGCTTTATACCATTACTCGTTTGGGCCGACGGAAACCATGTTCACTTCCGATCCATTCTGGCACGACTGCGAGGTTTTGGTTTTAATGTATCAATAAAATTATTTTAAAAATCTATTTGTTATCACTTCGTTGGGAAAAGTAAAGACAATTTAAGTACGTTATTTAGTTTTTTGGGGGAAATTAGCGCTGTTGTTCTATTCACAATAACTTGGGGACTTATATTTCTCCGTACAGAAGTGTTTAAAAGTGGAGCATCTTATTTTATAACGTTCACTCAAAAGTACCTATCAAATATACATCAAGTTCATTTCAGTCATTCTCACTGCATGGCACTGCCTAGTCATTTTGCGAGCGTTTAGTTCCTGCCAACAAGCAGCGAAAACTGCAGGCTCGTCCTGGGGATCAAAAAATCAGAGTTTTTGAAATATGAAGGTATGTATTGGACAATTATCAGTGCTCTGTAGTGGCATCGCTTTTATTATGAGAATCTTTAATCACTGTAACTGAAGTTTCAATGTATTTTAGTTCGCGGTATTATTTGAAGTGCTGCAGAAATCGGGAATAAAACATGGAACGTACTAAGTTTAAGCTTGAAAATTAGTATTTAGTTTTGATGCGAGAGGAGCGTTTTTGTTTGGTTTTTGTCTCATGTGAGTTAAGTTAATAAGAAGCACACTTAAAACAAGAGCACGAGCAGAATGAACTATTTTTCCGATTTAGTGTATGTTTGTTTGAAAATCAAACAAAATTGAGAAAATATGCTCTATTGTTTACATTGCCTATGATTTCACTGCTGATTTTTCATTGAATTTGGAATTGGTTTGGCCACCTTTTGATTCCTATCGTTCATCTTCACCAACACTTCCATCAACGAATCGACCCATTTGGATTTACATGCAGCCTTAATCTGTGTTTTTTGCATCGCTAGGCGTACTCATCATGCATTCTAACCATCATTTTGAATGCTTTCGCATGCGACCTAAATGTTCAACGAATTGAAATAATCTTCGGTGGGTACAGTTTTGTTACTGACTCATCATTTTTATGTGAATGAGGTAAGACGCTAATTTAGAATCCTGAGATATGATTCACGAGAATTCTAGCTCAACTAGATCAATCTCGCTGTCACTCTTTTTACTCCCCTCAAGTCTTCATTACTCGTGAACTTGCAAAGCTATCCACGCTTCTGGAAGCAATCAAAATGTCCCTGTATTTCTTGCTAAAGATATTACTGGCAATGGAGGTCACAAGCGGAAAGTAATTTGGAATTTATGTCTTGTAAATAATTCGTTGCTCGGCAAGTGCACTGAGGGGAAGTTACCTTCGAAATTACCAGTGGATGAAGCACGCTATCGTGGGAACAATTCTATTAAAAAGAGCCAATCTTTATTTTCCATTAGGAGATCTTAAAGATTCTCATACGAGGGTGTACTTTTTACGAATGCATTTTCATAATTTGCTAGGAAAGTTTTTTTGAAAATTTCCTGATACTGAATATTAGGGAACCAATTTCGTTCGAAATTTGAGTGCGTATTTTTTTTATAGTGATTATAAGAATGATCACTCGCGGATTGTGAAACATACATCGTTACTACAATGAAATGATGACTTTGTCTCCGTTTTCTGTCGTTTTTGTTATTTAGCCTGTATAAATCGGCTTTATTTAGAACAAACGAAAATAAATTAGGTAATGCTATATTCGTGTGTCCATCTGAGAAAGGCTTGAAAAGTTTTTTTTCAATATTGAGTCGTTGTTGGGAAGTAGCGTGCGTGTATACACGGCTCTCGCCTGACGACGCAGCCCAACTCAGGTTACATTTACACCGCCAGCCGTGAGTTGGTCCCACTACAGACTAATTAAAATAAAAATAATCATGCAAGTGCTGCGTTGTGTACATTTTCTGACTACTTTTCAATTTTACCAATTTGAAACACCTGCTTGTCACAATACAGTGTTGGTTTGATATTAATTTTTCCTCCCTGGCTGAGGTCACAAAGTATGTTCTAAGTCCGTGAGCGGGCTTTACATATTCGTAAGCCTGAAGTGACATCTCGTGCGAGAGTGCGAGGTGCGCCGCTGCAAGTTTGCATGACACCGAAGGCTGCACTCGATCATCTCATGATGTTGGCTCTACAACTGGGATGAAGAGGGGAGGGAAAGAGAGCAGGCGGCAGCTGCTCGCTTCATATTTATTACAGGGTTCAGCAGAGGCTCTATCTCACGCTCGGCTCAGGCTTCAGCCTTACTCATGTGCGCCGACTTTCTTTGCCATAAAACTCGCCTTATTTTCGGACGTCTGTTTTTACTCTATCGACAGACTATCTGAACTCACTATTTAACGATGGATCTCACGAATTTGTGGGATCTGAATGTTTTTGCCACCCTTTTACTCTACGCGTCCTTTTTTGTAATTGTATTAGGATGTCTTTATGGCCCATGTATATGAACTTCTTTGATGAATCTAATTTATGCAGAAATTTAAAGATTTCTGCTCTGCTCCAAACCGTTTTCTAATCTATTTGTTGCATAACTCTTTCCTTGACTTCGTGTAATTTTTCTTTTTCTGTATGAAGTAAATTATCCATGTAAATATTGTAACCTACATTTCCGCTAAACTTTCGTCTGTTGTTAATGCGAGAAATCATAGTACTCGGGGTTAGAATCAAATAAAAATAACTTTTCTTATTATCTAGACAATGTTTGCTTACATATTTTCTATTTTTATGTGTAGATCACTTGATTGATATGATAGAAACGTATTTGTTGTTATCAACCCTTCAGAACTTAACAGAAACGCAGTTTACCGTAGTTGGGAATTGTAACGAAAATCAAATTTCCAGCATTTTTTGTAAGCGAAACGACGAGATGCTTCATAAAGTACTTTTTGTGTGAAATGTTGTAGAGCAAATAAAACCCATAAATTGATTAATGACTGGTAAATTTGACTAGTTCAACAGCCGGAAATTTCTAACTGAAACGTGCACCGAGCAATGCCAGGCTCACAAAACTTATCACAAGCAAGGAAAAATTCGACCTGTTCGTGAGGGAGCACGTCTCTGGACGCAATACGCAAAAGTTCCTACGCTCTAACTCAATAAATTGGCCTGTTCTAAAATTTTGTTAGTTTCGGGCTTCAAGAAGAAGACCCGTGTTTCGTTCCTGCGATACTTTTTGTAAGTATTACACATTTTCACTTCAAGCGCACTTCAAGCACACAGTTAAAAACCAATCAAAATGAATATTAACGATTCACTTATTTACTTGAACGATTTAAAATATGAATTAGTGAAAAACTGCTTCTGAATTTAAACTTCAAAAGCTAAGAGACGTGAATTAAAATAAAGAATTCATCTGTAATATTAGAGAACAGTAGGCACTCAACTTATTTTGCTATGAACCAGTTTCACTTCAATTGTGTACGTTGTTCGTGAAATTGAAATTAGACGCTCAAGAATTTGAAATTATTACTTTTTATGGTTCTAGTGCATTCACAGGCTCGACGACGCTATCTTATTACTGAAATTTGAACTGAAAAGAAGAAAAAAGTTCTCCCATATCAACAGGCTTCTTTTATGCTGTCTTATCGTTAGAAATCAGTTAACGGTGAGAAATATCTGTCCGCTATCGACGGGCAGGCTTTGCAATTTGACGCGATGTGCTTCATGAGTACGGCCACCGGCGTGCATGTCATGTGTAGTATACTCGTATGCTGTGACAGTATACTCGCATACTGTGACAGTATACTCGTATACTGTGACAGCATATTCGTATACTGTGACAGTATACTCGTATACTGTGTAGTATACTCGAATACTGTGCGCCGCGCACGCTGGTCAAACTCTTGGTATAGGATGGATGTTGAAAGCGTACCCATGGAATATGTTTTTAGGACTTGAACAGAAACAAATGCTGCGCATATGAACGCTATTAATTGGAAGATAATTTTTACGGAGGAAATTGACTAGAGCAATGTTTCAATTATGCAAAGTATGAAGAGAGTATAATTATATCATCCTGAATTATTTTGTCGTGTGAATTAGTATCCTCAAAAAACTACCTTGTTGGAAACCTCGGAATGTTATTTAACCATTCCTAGTGAAAATGAATTCAGATGTTTGAACTCACAAAATCAGCTTGGTTGAAAATTTCTTCTTGCAAAATATTCAATGAATTTTTCTGTGCGAATAATGCATGACTCAATTTTGTTCAATTTATTCAGGAACATTATTAAAGGGAAGTTGATTTTCTACACACATTTATTGTTCGTAAGAAGAGAAATTCTCGACGTTCTCATTGAAGTTCTTCAAAGTCTTTCTCTGCATCTCTTATTTAATTTATTCTCAAAATAAATGGTCTGAGTTTAACGTAGACTGTGATTGATAGTCCATCTGTGGAAATCTATAATGTTTTTTGCATGAATTTTGTGGATTTTAATGTCAAATCTCTTTAACTTTGTAGTTAAATATCTTTGTAACATTTTTCTATCATTATTTCACAGTCTTCATGTGGAGCATATAGTGGACATTAGAGTTTGGGGCCCAATCATAGGGAAGTGACATATATAAATTTTATTCACCAATTAGTTTCTTGACTTTTTGACCCAGTTTATGTTTTTAAGATATACATGTTGGAATTGAATTAGAAGGCACGATTTACTGAAAACATTTCAGTTGTATGTGAAGTGCATTTCCAAATTATTTTTATGAACTGCAGTGTTCCTTTGGTTTTTATCAAATGAGAACAAACCTAGATTCGGAAAATCGTGTACTAAATAAAAAAAGATGTTTCATTTTCATACATGGCAAGGAAAAAAGGTGGCCGGGCATTATACGTAACGCTAGTCTTTAAAATATTCACCACCGAGATCCAGAACCGAGTTTCCTGTAAAGTGCCTCTGGATGCACAATGCGCCGGTGGCCAAAATCAGGCTCTGATGCAAAGAAATCAGCGAGTGCCTGTTTGAGTCTCCTTCATGTACGAAGTGTTTCCCATGAAAGGGACTGGCCAGTAAATAGGTATATATTGATCTTGTTCAAAAAAATTTGATGAGATGCCGGGAATATGAGCGAAAAATTTGGTTTCAGCATCAACAAAGATGCTTCTCACTGAATTATCCCTTGCGATTCATGGCACTCTGACAAGATGCAGGCAAGGCAAAAACTCGTTCAACATGTGGTACGAGAATCCATGATTTGTAAGATAAGTAGTAGTATTCCCTGCTAAATGATTTTTTCCAATTTTTTTACAGACTGCTCAAATTTTTTTCGACAGAGCCGACAATCCTGCATAAATGAGGGCGTGGTTTTTGATATTAGATTATTAGTTAGTCTAGAGCTCCTTAGCCACATGGAATGCGAACTCATGAGAGTGAAATGAAGAGACCAATTATGATAGACTTTAGAAAATATTGAATCAATGCGCAAGCGTATTTCTACACAAGATTCCCTGAGCATACAAACAACAAGTTAAGAAAGAAGGGGAATAAAAGATGAAGACGAATCAGCATATAAAGCATGCAAATGGAAAGAATCAAAGTGAGCTCAAAAGATAGAAGTTCCGATGACCTATCTTGAGTTGAGGAACCTAACAATGTTTCCCTGGGGATGCCATTCCTACAACTCACGATAGACAGACCAAACGAACTCACCCAATTGGCTATGGGCTATCCCATGGCCCCTGAGAAGGTGGTCATCGAGAGAAGAATGGATGAGAAATGTTGATTTGGGCAGCAATTTCATGGAGTTCTATGGCCCCATTGTTTTTGTTTACGATGACAGGAGCTCATTCGCGGCCAATAGTTCAAACATTCTTCGGGTGAATAACGCTTATTCATTCTATCATGTTCCTGGTTGACAATGCATCGACTCGTGAAGTTCATGTAAAGCAAAATTGATATGAAGAGCACCAAAATGAGAAAGAACACCTGAACAGGGTTCCGAACCAGTCAAGTCCATAAATAATTGAGCATCTGGGCGGCATTTTGAAGCGAAGGAATGTGGAACGACTGCAGTCGTCCCTGGATGAACTGGAATAGATTTTGCCTGAAGAATGACTCAAAATTTCTCCTATGACATTGTGAAGTTCCATCAGCGAATTGCGAGCCCGGATCACGCCCGAAAAATTTGCTGGAAGATTCGTCCTCTCTGAAATCCATATTTTTGGAATATACGTGATAATCCAAGTATATCCAACCCCTTGTTCTTTGGAACCACTGTATTTTCTTACCTCAGCTTTGACTCGTAATATGAGTACATATATACTTCTCATTGCACCATTGGACAAAGTGTGACCACTTGTTAAACTATGTTACAAAATCTCCTTTTTGTCTTGCATCTGGGCTGAAACTTAATTTCCTAATTTGTATAACTAAATAAAATGAAAAAATATAACAATTTGATACTACAACTTGGCCCTTGTGCCCAGGTTCATGTTTTTTAAATTTAACTTCATTTAATAAAATATTAGTTATTAAAACTATAATATAAGTATATCACAAAAACAAAGTTTCTTAGGGGTAAAGGACATTTTCAACTATATTTTGCCATGAAGAGTCAGATAGCAAAACTTGGCGGCTCGGAACAGAAGCAGTGTTTCCTTACATCGTCTGCGTTCTCGTGCACATCGAAAATTGATGAACTCGTGCGGGGTGCGTTTATAATTCATTATTAGCATGATTTTGCACGGCTTCAAGCGGCATTGCTGTGCATTTTTCATCCATTGAGCAAATCAATTTTTGAACTACGCTGTGTTAGATGCATGGAATGCTACTGATTTTATACGTACTTTAAAGACTTAGTGCAGTGTTTTTTTTCTGGTCTGATCAAGGTTTCTTTCAAATAGTTCTGAAACTCGTTTTTTTCATTAATTTCTTCGTAGAAATTACAGGCTCCTTATTCATAATTGAAACCCGGAATAGATTTTTCAGATTCAACGGGAAAATAAGCTGAAATCGTAGAATGCTTCGAAGCAATGGTGACTGGTAATTAATTGTTGCAATATTTATATTCTAGAAGCCATTTGTGTCGCAGTATTTCATTCGAGAACATCAAAGCATATTTTGAAGTTGTGAAAAAATATCAATTTACCAACTGTTTATTTTTAATCTTGAAGTCCTTCGAATTCCATGGAAGGACTTTCTTCCTCGATTCAATCCTGCTCTTCATAAATCCACCCCGCTTGTTTCCCCACGAGCAGCGGATGATGTTTCCGTCACCAGTTTGGCACGCCTCTTAGCCGCCTGAGGGTAACCGGAAACTTCGGAGTCTCCAACTTATGTTTCTGAAGCATAAATTCTCTTATTTGCTGCTCAGGTCGTCGTCAGCGGAGGCTCTGCGATGGCGCTCAGCTACCCGTTGATTAATCCAATGTTGTCTTTTTGCTTCGAAGTTTATTTCGACAATTATACACAGTGCTCATTGCCTTTTTTTAACTTCTTTCGGGCTTTTTCGATACTTTTCCAGCCTAAGTCGCAGGTGTGAGCCCTTCGGACGTGGAACATACTGAGAAGTGCGAGTTTAGGACGGATCACAGAGGCAACTATATATCTAATATGTTCGTGCATTCTTTGTAATTTGTAGTGATAATACCGTGTTGAAACTGTTTCTAGAGTAGAATTACTTATTATTATTAACTTGTACGGTGCATACAATTTTAGACGATATTACCGATAAAATTTCATCGTATGAGATTGTGCGTAAAAATATGTAATCAGAGTTGCCGCTTCGCGGTCGTGACCCGCCGAGAGTGTGTCATTCGCCCAGGGTTCATCGGTGGCAGCTGAATATTTACCCTCTGATACAATCGATGGATGACAAAAAACAAAGAATTACTTAAAATTAGAGCTGAGACCTTCTTTAGCAACCGAAGGCAACTTTGAAGGAATCGGTTCGAGTTTCACAACTCTTAATGTCTTAAATCAATCATGATATATGCTACTGGTCCTTCGAATCCAGACGTCCCTTCGTCTTCCCATCCTCATCAATGATGAGATGCCACAATGGGAGTTCCCTGGCATGTAATTGGCAGGTAACCCATCGCAATGGTTTATTGAGTTTTACTTCTAAGAGATTTATCATTTCCATTCTCACCTGAATGTTTCATCGCAAACCNTTCTCAATCCATTGCAATATTTCTGTTTCTCTGATACTCCAGCAGATTGTCGCAAGTAGCTTTTGAAGAAACTGTTTTAATTGATAAGTGTCCACGCTGTTGTGCAACCGGTTCATTTGTCAATAAAATATATTCCTCCAAGATTGCTTTTCTATGAAAGGGGTCTGCTATCTGCTCAGTAATGAGTGTCCTATCTTTCCGACCGCTAAAATAAAACGAGTATAATGGAACGTAAAACCGACTTCACTGCCTCAGCGACTTCTGTTTTCACTTTTTCTGTGTCCTTGCTTTTGATGGTCAACGACGAGAAAAGTTTCTCCAACTTTGCTCCACGGCTCTGTATCGCTGATGATGATACTTGTGAGGGCAACAGGATTTCTCGGCCAGAGACACAAGTGCGGTCACGAGGCAAATTATATTCATATTGCCATGTGCATTTAGTAGCAGATGTCTTGGAACGTACGCCTTTGCTGACTTTTTGCTTTCGATCGATGCCGGAACCGGATATTCCAGCTTTTGTTTACCATCAAGATATTCAAGACATCAGTCTCAGAACAAGTACAGCGCGTAATGGATTTTGTTTCTAGATTGTCTATCGACAAAGATGATTGACTTAATCACGAATGGTCGCGATTCTTTCTCATTATCTACCTTCTGAACATTCTTCTTGGGGTTGACCTCCGTTAAATATTGCCGTATTTCTGAGTGTGTGTTCGTAGGTCACAGAGAAATTCCTGCCCAATTAAAAACTTCCCATGTTTGTAAGTTGAACAAAGAAATAAATGTCTCTGCACTATTTTTTTTAATCAATTTTTTAACATCGGCTCATTTTTCCTTTTCGAAACTGTTTTCACTAAAGTTTGGGCTTCTGAATAACGTTTCAGTTATAACCCGTCTGCGTTTATACATATAAGATTAACGCACTGTTCCAATTCCGAATAATTTTTTTTTCAAGCTCAGATTAATTATTTATGTAATTGAGAAACTCTATTAACATAGTTCACTTTTTTTTCTCTCATACGAGACAAAAATTTTAATGCATTTTGAATGTGGGCAATATTTGCTCACTAAAATCATTAGGTGCCCCTAATTATGGGCTTTTATTTTCACGGCGATTTTGGTCTGAATGTCATCGCGAAATATTGAATTGCTATTCGTTTGGGTACAGTGTTGGGTTTAGTTCAGCGGTAAACTGGTAACAGATATAACAATGGGAGCAACACCTCCTTTTTGTCAGGAATAACTTACCTGTTAACACGCTGGCTAGTAGCCAGTGTTTTAATATCAGTGGTTCTTGAACAAAAGAAGGCAAAGGAAAGAGAATAACTCCCACACGCTCCTGCACCAAACGAGCAAGGCAGAAATACGGAAGGGGAAGTGGCTACGTCTTAACTATTTAATGGCGGTTTGGAATGAAAACAGTATTGATAGATCGAACTAAAATTTACTGCAATGCTCCTCCAATATGATTGTATTATCATTATTCCGATTTTTAATCGTATTTCAAATAGGATTTGATAATCTTATTAATGTAATTTGATTTGAAATTGCATTATTTTTTAGCAGCGTGGTGGACCTTTCAAAATTTGTTTTATCGAAAAATTTTCAGAAGCATTTAGTTCAACACTTTGACCCATAAAAATATCGAGGTGTGCAAATAGGCTTCGAAAATCAAGTTTTTCAATTGACTCCTAATGTGCACATGGGCAACAAACATCCAACATACGAATATTTGAGAAATTTCGCATTGTATATGTGTCTAGATAGGCAGAAAGATAGAAAAATAAACAGATTGATAAAGAAATAGATAGGTAGAATGGTAGATGGCAACAGGAGTTGCAATTTTCTCTTCTAGCGCTTCTGAATGAGTAAATAAATGAGAATGTGAACAAGGAAGTGACGAAAAATAAATATATGATGACTGTTATGAAGAATGAGTGCGACTTTTTAAATTCTAAGAAGTCAGCCGCGGTATTCAGTTGACGTCACAGAGCTGTATAAAAAATAATATTGTATTTGTAAAAATTGGAGCACCATTGATCAATGCGTTTTCTGCAATCCATCCTTATACTGTATACACACAAGATATCAGTCGTAGTCCTGTAGCCGAGGACTTCCTGAACACGTGCTGCTAATGCCTTGTACAGTCCACCATTTTTGTGAACCTGTTGGGCACCCATAAAGTAAACTCGTCTGGGTTCAATGCCGTGACTTTGCTGTGAAACTTAAATGAAGAAATACTTGAGATCCCTCAATGGGTACCCACTAAAAAGGAGTTAACGAGAAACGACTGTCACCATTGGATTATAAAGAATTAACCTGAGGAATTTTAGTGTGAATCAAATCCTCCACGGCGTGGAGAAAAATGAGAGAACTTGATTGCAATCATTTTCTGTCATGCTCCGCACTGCACGTGACCAGCGAACGCTACACAGAACCTCACGTGTGGCGGCAAGACAGCAGATGAGCGCTGCAGCACTGCAACCTAAAATCGATTGGGTCCCCGATGCTGGAGAGCTTTTTGACATATTGTTCTTGTCACTTCATATTTTGTTTTTTAACTCGCTACCCAGAGCACTTGGATATTGAAGTTCACTCATCGTCAGAGAAGGCGTTTTTTTTTACCCCGGGTCTGACTTTTTACTTGCACCTCATTTTCTGGACGGAATGTTCTGCGAACTTGTGTGCTAAAAATAATGCTTTGTCATTATATTTTTCGGAATGTTTCGTTCCTGCCAAGTAAATTGAGAACATTTTATGGAGAGTCTCTTTAGTGCGGATGTTCGAAAATATTGTGAATTATAACTAACTTAGTTTTTGTGGCCAAAAATAAGAATTCCATATATTTTTACGAGCGCATCAATTTTAAAAGGCCTTCTTCTCAATACACTTCGTTTTTTCTCAACTTTTCAGTAAGTGCAATATACTCCCAACTGTTTTAATTTATGCTTATCTGTGCTGACTATTTGGCGTTTACTAATTTTTTTCGTTTGAGAAAAGTATAGCTACTCATACTTGACATGTGAACGGTGCCGTCAATGTAGATGTGAAGCTGGGTTACCGTCAATTTTCAGAATACATGCCGCAATTGATAGAAATAGCTGGTAATTCGTTGCAAAGCTAAACTAGCTATAATTCCTCAAGTACTGGTCTCTTGCATACGTTATAATGAAATGTAATATACCTTATTGATGTGCCCTCTAGTTGAGGAACGTACCGTAGTAGTTGAGTTTTTTACTCAGAAAAGCAGAAACTTCTGAGTTGCTTTATTTGCGACGCGCAGCAGTTATGATTACACTGGCGCATCCGCCTCCACAGAGGCATTGGTGGAGAGGTTTTTGCTCGCTTAAGTTAGATGGGGCCCTTGAATGAATTCACAGACTCGGCAATGCTCACAAGCAGTTCTCATCTCATCATTGACTTAATAAACAACGCGTCCAGTAATAATAACTTGATGCGCCCTAAATGCATCAAATTTGGTATTACATGCTTTTTTACTGCACCTAATTTACTGCAGTAGGAATGAAAAGCAACATCATGTATAATAATGAGCGCCTTTGCTTGGAGCAGTTGTAAAAAACAATTCTGTGGTCCATTGAGTTAAGGACTTTTTATGTTTTGAATTTGACTTGACCGAATCCAACGTGCATTATCCAATCATAGCGATGCAGTTATTTATTAATTCTAAGGATCTAGTTTTGTTTAAGATGTGAACCTTTGAATGCCTGAGCTTATTTCAATCGTGCTGCATTAATTTCATAATATCTAATCAATCGCCTGCCATTTACCGCGGACGTTTAACCATCATCTTGAACGATACTCGTCAACCGTGTGCCATGTGAGAGGCTGAACATGTATCGTATTAACCACTTTGTAAACAGACCTCCAATTCATATTCCAGGAATTGTTAACATCCCTTATTTAATCAAATGATCATGCTTTCGATCGCTAGCTTTCAAATGATTGAAACGTAGATGTTCAATTTTTCATGAAGGATACAAAATGCAAACGCGTGATTGGCTTACGTCATTTCCCTGGAAATGGTCCTTCAAGTTTACTGGATGACTTGCAAAAGGAATTCGTTGATGTGAATTTCATTAGGGTGTTTTTTATAGAAATAACCTGTCCACCTCTATTCATCTAGAGCTTCGAAAAAATTAGTAAGAATAACGCTCATTTGCCACGAAATTCAATCAAATAATCCATAACAATGTTCATTAATTCATTTGAAACGAAGATTATTTCAGAGGTTTCAGCACTTGAAAGGGAAACCCCTTTTGTTTTTACCTGAGTAGAATAATTGATCTTTTGAGTCACACTCAGAACACAAAAGAAGAAGCCGTAGTTCACTGTGCGATTCGGGAATAGAGGATACAGTACGTTATGAGATTGGGAATCTATAGCCATTTCTGCCACATGATCACGTACGAGTTCAGCAGCAGTGGAAGCGCAAGCGCACAGACTGTAATTTCGCGATTGCCGCTTGCGCTACAGCGCACACAGAAAATAGTCTCCATACCGCGTGAAACATCGATCAAAATGTACAATTTTTAAACATAATCCTGCCTTTGATCTTTACCATTAGCGAAATGAACGCTCGACTGCGTCAGCTGACATTTTCGTCCATGCACATGCGAGATGCTGTAGTTAGTCACGCGCATAAGAGATGTTGTAGTTAGTCATGTTCATGAGAGATGCTGTAGTTAGTCATGCTCATGTGAGATGCTGTAGTTAGTCATGCTCATGTGAGATGCTGTAGTTAGTCACGCTCATGAGAGATGTTGTAGTTAGTCATGCGTTTGTGAGATGCTGTAGTTAGTCACGCTCATGAGAGATGTTGTAGTTAGTCATGCTCATGTGAGATGCTGTAGTTAGTCATGCGCTTGTGAGATGCTGTAGTTAGTCACGCTCATGAGAGATGCTGTAGTTAGTCATGCTCATGAGAGATGCTGTAGTTAGTCATGCATGAGAGATGCTGTAGTTAGTCATGCTCATGTGAGATGCAGTAGTTTGTCAGGCGCATAAGAGATGCTGTAGTTAGTCAGGCGCATAAGAGATGCTGTAGTTAGTCAGGCGCATAAGAGATGCTGTAGTTAGTCATGCTCATGAGAGATGCTGTAGTTAGACATACTCATGAGAGATGCTGTAGTTAGTCACGCTCATGAGAAATGATGTAGTTGGTCATGCGTATGTGAGATGCTGTAGTTAGTTAGTGTGGTATTATCTACGTTGATTTCAAAGATCTTTGTCGCAGAAAACGTATTGTGTTTATTTTATTCACCTCAGTAAAGACTTGTAAGCAGTAGGTTGTTTTCCAACTGAATAACCGTTGGTAAAACTTTAATGACTGCGCCCGGAACAGTCGCTAGAAGAGAGATTGCCGTTACGCTAAGTTTTCACTTGCACATCAACATCTTCGAGCGTCACAACCCAAGTAAAGTATCCAGTACAAAGATTACAGCTGTCTGTTGTCAGCCACCAGAGTCGCTCCTAGATAATCAGTCTAACTGGCCTTGTCAGGAATAATCTCTTACTGGTCTCAGTTATCCTTAGCGGGAGAATATCGCCTGGATATAGAGCCTTTGTCCTTGAATATTACGTAAAAATTTTCTTATTAAAGCCCCCCACCTGCAACCAAATCGTTAAAAACGCAATTTTTACTGCCTAAAAAATTCATTAATCATGTAAAAATGTTTCTTCATTATAGATACTAATTACTCAAATTTAAAGCCATGAACCTTCAATACTTTTTTGGAGTATCAACTTGAGATTTTGAAACGTTTCTGAGATAATGGGTGGGATTTTTTTAAATATTACTCTAATAATTCACGCTTGTCTTCGTTAATCACCATAAAATGTGAGGTACTGTATTTTGTAGCTGTATCAAACTCCTAGGCATTAAATGTTTAATGCAGCTAAAGAGAACAGACTCTTACAAGAGTCAGCTTACAACAGACCCAAGAACGTTAGTATTGAAGAACTACACCGTGTTACACAAATGTAATTTAGTCGTATAGAGCTTGAAATCATAATACCCGCCTCCTTGTCACTGAACAGAACAGAAAAGATAATGCTATGATTTAGCTGTTTGTGGACATGGTCAAAGCATTTTCAAATTTGCCCTTCTTCAACATGGTGCCACTAAAAAGGTGAAATAAGAGACTAGAGTTTCAACGAATCTATAGGAAATAAATTTGAAATACGAAAGTGGAAGAACACTCTGTCACTAAACGTCCATTGAAAGGAACTGCGAATAGAGGTTTGAATAAGGTGTCATACATGAATTTGTTCAACTTAAAAAATTGTCTGAAGTGTCTTTAACAATGACTGCGATTTATGACCAAATTTTCTTTCGTATTTAATGCATTGTTAAAAATTAAGGACACTCAATACAAACTACTAAAGTGTGTCGAGTGCGGTATTCACACGAACATCAAGCCAATGAGTATATTTTCATTAATTGAAACCTTTAAACCAGTTCGTGACATCGTAAAACACGTCGATTTTCGAAATTCTTGAATAAATGCACAAATTTTAGCTGTCTTTATAATCTCACAATAAACACATCCATCATGAATGCTTAACAGTGAAACAATGACATTTCAAAAGCTAATATTTCTTCGTACTACCCGAATCTAGTAGCGTGATGTGCTTTTTAGACGAATTTGGAACTTCCGTGATTGGGGCGGCTCAGAATCCTGCGGGCGGTCATCCTGAGCTCAGCGCGAGAGCCGGAGTCGGTCGTGAGGCGCATGCGGGGCGACAGGCGGCGCCCGGGGGCAGCTCGACGCGGCCAAATCTTCGTCTTGTTTGGCTTTCGCTTAGGCGTTCTCCTGCGTCAGCTGAAGCAAATGAAGCAAATCTAGAAAGTGAGAGCGCTGGTTTCTAGTCCGAAATTTAAGTTCCAAGCTGAAAATTCATTATTATAATAAAATGTTAATGCACACTCATTCGTCGTTTCATCGCTCTCGTTGCTTATCGTTAACTATCGATAATCACGCAATAACTATCCATAATGATGCGCTAACTGCCGATAATCCCTTTTTAGAATGTATCGAATCACGCACTAACTATCGGTAATCACCCATTAATCATAGATAATTATATGCTAATTGTACATAAAATATCGGGAGAGTCTTGCCACATAAGGACGTCCGCAGTACGGTCGGTGGGCGAGTCCGGGCGATGTTGCCACAACAGCGCCTGTCCTGCGAGTAATTGATGAACTCTCTTTTGTTATTATTAATTTGTAAAAACATTGGAATGAACTTTAATGCGTTATTTGGTAATTTAATTATTAATGCATACTTAGTTCATTAAAATTAATATAAGAATCAAAATCACACAAGGCAAAATCATCCCTGTGTTTACTTTCGTTTATTTGTCCTTAGAATCTCGCTCTGAGCTGGACCAATTGCCTCTCCTGGTACACAGGTCGTGAGGAGCTGTTGACAGAATTTAGGTTAGTGTAAAAGCGTGCACCGACGCCTGGCCCGACTGTTCCAGAAGCTCACTGGATGTACGAGAAACATGCATAGAGTGCTTGGCTATTGAAACGTCTTTAGGGCTGTTTCCGTGGTAAGCCCATCGTTTTTTTTTTGAGGCTGCGTAGCGCAAGTGGTTGCGTGCTTGCTTCTGTATGAATTGGAAGCTCCGTAGGTCAGCCAACAGTGCAATTGCCTTCTGTTGAAGAGGTTCCTGGGTGGCCGCGCGTACTCTAAGTTGGTTTCCATGTGGTCACGCGCTTCTTGCTTTGGGAAATTGCATAATTAAATTCTATTTCCCTCAGTGCTTTCAGGTGCTCTGGCAGCTATTCTAAGACTTTTGAATGTAATGGCTCGACCTGATTCGAATAGAGTTTCTTTCCTTTACTTTCGAGCACAGCTTACCGCTGCAACTTTTTGTTGAGGCTTCTTGTGCTTGGGTTGCCATGTACGTATGTCGTTGCACTGGTTAGACGAAATTCGCGTTACCTATCTTATTGCAACGCGTTTCTTTTATTTCAAATTATATTAATTGAAGACAACTGCCACCCCGCGTTAATTGAAACTTTTATTTGATATTGTGATGATTTTAGTTAATTAATTAATTATTTAACTATATGAATTTATGAATCGAATCAATTATGATATGGTTCTTTGATTACATAGGAATAATTCGAAAAGACCAGCAGGTAATGGTCAGGCCTATCTAAACATGAGGATCATTTGAATCGGCGAGTTCAAGATTCAGAATTCACGTATGTAGATTTAAGAGTACTTATCAATGCTCGCCTAAACACAAATACAGGCTGTGATGCAAAAAAAGGTTTTTACATTTTCCCGAATAACAATTTAAGAAGGCTGAGCACATGATAATGTGATCCTGTCATGTCCAGATAGTCGAAATACGAATATATTCACTCGAGCGTGAGATTAAAAACCAAAATAAGTACATTAGAGATACGTATTGAAAAGGCCTAGACATCTTGAGGTACTGAAAGAAGAATGATTGTCCTAAACTTAGCTGAATGAAGGAAGTGTAATTCGTGGTGCGCAGGTGCCGGTGATGGTGTCATGCGGGCACAAGGTTTGAGCGTTTTAGTTTGATGTTACAGCCTCAGTAATAAGTACAGCCTCATCTCACGCGACTCGTAGATGGGGACTGTTTGAGTCAAGTGATGTTGATATGCCACATCATAACCTCCTTTGCTCAATGAAATCACCACGCCCTAAGGCGAGGCTGGGGCGAGAGATGCTCGACCGTCTCCGTCGAAATGTACGGCTCTGATGCCTCCTGCAAGTGTGGTGGGCAGTTTTCTTGTTCAGTGTTAGTAGGCATTTAATATTAACATCACGATATCGGCCGAGTAACATGAATCCTGGTTTTATATTTTTTTTGGAATTCAAGTGCATGAAAAATATCGAATCGATTTAAATGTTTTGCTAACTAATATTCATCTAAAACGTCCACGGAGAAATTCTACATAAACAAGAAATTGGAAGCTAAATTCATTTGGTCTGGAATGGTGTACGGCGTCGGGTTCGCTCGTCGATTGACGTTGGAAGCGCGACGTTGTACAGGTTCGTCTGGGCTCACATTGCTGTGGGCGTTCAGGCGCGAAGCGAATTATCGTTTTGATCAATTTTCCACGTGAGATTGTTGTTGCAGTTCCCTTCTTTTCGATAAGTTCGTTTGCGAACCTGCCCCTTATTTTGATGATACTTATTTTCCTTTTTTGTACTCATTCATGCACGTGCTATGTGCAACAATAATATATCGTAGAGGATGTATTCATCCAATTCACTATCGTATGATGAATTTGATTTTTACTTTGAATATTTTCTTCGTTATACTGAATTTGTAGTATTTATTTACATTTAATCATAACATAAGGGCTCTCGTTCCATCATTGATCGTATACCTTCGATATTTTAGAGAATTAAGGAAGCGTTTTTAATGTGCTCACCCTTTAATTAAAATAAATTTATTTGTTTCCAAAATCCATGGTACTGTGCTTATCAGCTTCATTATTATTTTTTCAAATTTATCCTGTTCATTTGTTAATTCTAATTGAAAGTCAATCGGGAAAGTTATTTTTTTGCAATCAATACACCTCATGCTACGTAATATTTTTGTACGTGAGTATTCTGCGCATTTCCTAGTACACAAAAACGAGTATGTCTGAGAGGCACTTCTGTTTCAGCTGTTAGTGTTGAGAAATTACGCCTCAAGGGGTGGCAACTTTCACATCAAATTTAACATGCTACTAAATTAAAGTTTTTGAATTAATGTCAAAATAATAAGGAGAATTACACAGGATTGAGGTTGATGAGTAAATTTTTTAATGCGAGGCGTATTTAATTATTTAACAGGGCGTATTAACTCACTTTTTGCGCCCTTCTGATGTTGAAAAATCTTTGAAATTAATCTTCAAGTTTTACATTTTTTAGACCTACTTATGGAGAAGCATCCCAAAATCCGTTCAGTATAAATTTACTTGTTAAAAAATATCGTGAAAAACTTAAATCTTTATTACTATGGTATAATAATGATGCTTCAATGCGAGTGTTAACTCCGCTGTCTATAAAATGTGATTCTGAAAAAAACAATTTTTTTGCATTAAAAAAGCGCAATTACTTCCTTAAAACTTTTTTACTCGAAAATCTTCATCTCTCCATCCCATCCGTTTGCGTTTTTACTTGTATAGGAGTAAAAAAAATCGAGGGGAGTGTTATGGAATTTTAAATCTTGCCATAAATGAAATTTCTTTTCATTGTTTTGGTAGTGAATTTCAAGAATTCTTTCAAGTTACTGGATTTTCAAATTTTATAGTATTATGATTTTCTCGTTTACAAAATCCATCAAATGCGTAACGCGCACGAACTTCGGATGAAATATTTTGATAAGATGTGCATTATACTAATATTTCAAAGAACGAGTTTGTAACCGCCACAAAGTTGATAAATGTCACACTGTTTCCAGGGAATGATTTCACTAAAACTTAATAAATGAAGAGCATGCCAGTAACAATGCACTAAAATAACCAACAGCCGTACCACCCATCAGCCACCAACATTTTTCACCACAAGCTAGACTGAACCATTTGTTTAGTTCGCTTTTAGTTTTCCCAAAAATACACATGTAGTTAGGCTTCGAGTAAGCGAATATTCTAGTGTAGGAGAGTTCGCTACGCAGTACAGATATTTTGACGAAGGTTAATAATTCTTGAACGGAAATAGAGCTGAAAAAGTTTTCTTTAAGTTTTATTGGACAGAAAAGATTGCTCTTGAAATTTCAGAGATGTTGAATCTACAATGATGGCTCGACGTCTGTCCACTGATGAAGGACCCCGTTTGAAGAGCCTCAAAGGCTGAGTTCGAGTTACTCGTAGAGTAAGCCACGTAGAAACTGTAGAAGGTAATTTCTTTAACAGCGGCGAGGAATCCGAAGCTATGCGTGAAGATGGCCTGGGATATTTTGCAGCTCGTATTAAAATGTACCATGTTAGTGAAATACGGGACTGAAAAAATATAACGATTCTTTTTTCTACTGGCTTTCACTAAAAATTTTATCATTGTTTTGTGTTGTCACCCCGACGTGTCTGCGAGTGAGACTTCCGAGTGCATTCAAGTGGGCCGCCCACTCGTATTTGTCACTAACAGAATTGAGATCCGAGTTGCGAGTTATGAAACAATCATTGTGAAGTCTGTGATCCACGAATTTACGTAAAAATTGCTTAAAGGGGAACTTTCAAGAACAGAAGTGCATCTGCCCTCACGTCAAATTCCCGAGATTACTCTAGTGTAAGCTCACCATCGCAAAGATTAACTTCTCGAGAACTGTACACATTAGCGAAGTTATTTCTGCCTTGGTGTTGTCAGTATAATATTTTAATAAGCAATGCCATGTGCTTGAATCATAAAAGTCAAAGCTACGAAAAGATCATTTTCAGAAATGTTGTTTTTTCGTTGTCATGATTTAAAACCCAACACCGAAATTTCTGAACTCCAAACCGCAAAAAAAAACTTTAAAATCTGAACATGAAAACTGAATTCATTGAATTCCAAAACATCATAAAAGGAAACTATTATAATTTCAGTTGTATCAGTTCTTCAATAGTAACAACACTCGCCTGCCAATTAAACTAATAATCCAAGTATACGAAGTAAGACATCGATACTTGAGATGAATCTGTAATGAATAATAACGTGAGTAACGGTTGTTGAGACTACACACTGCGTGATCGAAAGTTCAGGAACATTATGCTGATGAATGGCAGTAATTTAGCTCTTCTCTGGTTTTACAGTTATTTTCCCTACTTATAGTTCTCCTCACTTCATCGACTTCTACCTTTGTTTTGATGTAGAAGATACAAAATTGTGGACAGTTCTCAAGTATTGAGATTTTCGTCAATTTTTTTAGTATGTAGTGCTGGGTGCTCAAGAAGAAAAAATGTCTTGGTAATTCCATCTAGACGCGTATGAGAGCAGAACGAAACTTTCCTATCAACAACACTGTCAGATAGGAAAGGAATAATCCTATAAATTTTGTATAATTTCATGAAAGTTCGGACAGGTAAAATATTGTAATTGATATTTAATTAATAAAAGATGGGCTTATTTCCTAGTGTTAGCTAATGTGATTGCGAAATCAAGGCATTAAAGTTGATAGCGTTAAGTTCGTTTACGATATTTTTCTGCTACTTTATTCAATTAACATGAGTGGATGGTTCTCAATGATAACCCGATCAGGATCTCCTCCTGAATTGTTATGTTGCTCAAAGCGTCAGAAAAAGAAATACTATGAAAGTTCTGGAATCCTTTTATTTAGTAAAATCGAACGGCACTGTACATTTTGCTTATTGAGCATTTCAAAGAGCTCATGAACACCCACAACAAAGGCAGAAATAGAAAACAACGAAACTTCATTCAAATGGTGGCCCTTGAGTATACCAGTATAAGTAAATGCTATTCTAGCAAACTTTCTCCATGCATGGCACGTTGAGAGAATGCCAGTGCAATAAATTTGGCAACGCATGAATGCGATCTGTCTTGGAGACCTATACATATATGATCGCGCCAGGTCGCATTGATCAGCTGCCACTCTCAAGTAATATTTATGGAAGGTCTGGGTTGATATTTCTTGTTAATGTTGCATGCTGCAATGGAGGCAGCACGTGAATTTTGAAACTGTTTTTAAACGAACCAGGGTAAAATTTTATCAAAATATTATTGTGTAGCAGAATAAAATCTGTATAATATGATTTAAATACTATCGTTGAAACATATTTGCATAACATTATTTGAATCTTTCAAATTTATAAACTTATACAATGCTTTTGACGTTAATGTGAGTTTAATTCAAGTTCACTTGAAAATTTCAAGCTCCCTTCAATGTACTAGTATTAACAACTAGAGGGGGTTGATATGCTGCATTAAAAAAGAAGTTGTTATCACTTCACCCTCTTGGAGTTCATCAATTATTGTTGTAAATATCTCTTGGTTATTCAGGATTCCTTCATTTTTTCATGATTATTTTCAAAGAGCACACTTTTGCATGGATGTACGAAATAATTCTCTCATACTCCACCAACAGCCTATACCTCAGCTCTGTATACGGCTGTTGTTGTAACGTTCTTTCGTGTTCGGTGAAAGACACTCGCACATACATGCAGCTGACTTTTATAACACTCTTTCAACTCGCCCGAATTCTCCCTAAAAAAAGAATTCGGAACTACGAAAATAGGCAAGTCCTTGAAATTAAATGAGTTCTAATTTATCGGAGTGTGCACGGAAGCGAGCTCACGTGTTGACAACCCTGCAGCTGACGTGACGTGGTACACTCTTCTTAATATTCTTTTTTACGTGATCATTTAATTTCTCAACTCTGCACTCGTTTAGTTACCCCAAGTATTCATACACTTACGAAAGCGTCTTTACATCGCTCAGCCACACTTACGCTTGCTACAAAAGGTAAGAGCGCAAAATTTACTAGATCGAGACGCTTTTTACATCAACTTTATTCACCCGATGCTGCTTTATTCACCCGGAAACCTTTTAGCTAGAATTTTACGTGAAGCGCATCTTCGAATTCGAAGGTGGTTCCAAGAGCTAACCAAAAATTTAAGTTCATGATATAGAACGAAATTTCGTTGAGCTTTAGTCATGAACTGTTGAAGACTGCGAAAGACTCTCCAAAGTCAAGCCAACTTCTGACGTCCTTCTTAAGCTTCGCGTCCCATTCCCCTGCTGACGGAGCACGGAAAGCTTCCCGGAGCTAATTACTCGGAGGAAAAGCCTCTGCGTGCTTAGTTCCCTATATTGCTCATTGGTTGACTTATTTTTACAAGGTGGGCTGATGGTGCTACCGAGAGCAGACAATATTGCAGAAAAGGGGGCTAGACTTAGCAGATTTTCGCAGTCTGATGCGATATTTATTCATCGCGAGACGGGAAAATTGTCGTTCAGACTTGAACCTTGGGTTGATAGTGATTACTTCCAAATCCAGTGTTATTCGTAAATGAGGAAGCTGGAAATAATGTGCAGTTTTATATTTTTTGTCCTGTTGCGTTTCATCTTATAGTGATGACAAATAAGTATACCTGATTACTGTAACCAATCCCTCTCGTTTGTTACAGGGAAATAAACATTTTTCATATAGTGTGGCTTGGTAACTTTTTTCTTCTTAAACTTGATTTCATTATTGAATTTACCAAAGATAGTTCACGAATGAAAATTATGCGTTTAAAAAGTACTTAAAGCCTGAAAGATTCCAATGTATGGTGTATGGCAATAAATATCATTGAGGATTCCTCGGCCGCTATGAGGACGAGTGCCTTAGTTGTTAGACTGGTGCCCGAGGCCGATACCTCCAGTCTTGGCGGCAGATTTCTCACAAATTCCGAGGTGGAGCGTCACTAGGGAAAAAGAAACAAGAAAACGAATGTGTTCGATATTACAAGTAGTCCAACACAAAATAGCGGCGCTCGTGTGTGCAGAGTGAGGCATGCGAATGGTATTATTGACTTGTCTCAGAAATTACATATCAGTGTAACATTTGAAGTCTTTATAAGTTCAAGAAAATAATATGCCTGGTTAAAATGTACACTACGTCTGATGATGTATTGGAGCAAAGTTTTGGAAACCATAGTTTAATGTGGTAACCTTTGTTATCGTTAAGGAATACTACTCGTGCAATGAGAATTTATTAATTTTAATTTGAAATCATAAACGTTTTATTCATAAACTGTAGCTGCATCACTCTTTTGTTCATCTCATTGAATATTATATCAGATATATTTTACTCCATGAATTTCTACGAATGCCACTGCAAGTACAGCTGTAATATTCAATCAGAGAGCTACCGGAGAAAATGCGGTGGCTGGAAGAACGTGCAGGATTTTTCTGTTTGCCCTTTTGTGAATGTAGTCAAAAAGAAGCTAAAAAATACTTCATTTTATAATAGCCGCTCAAAAAGATTGATTCAGAAGATTTCAAATTTTGTTCACCACAATTACAACCATAACACCAGAAAATTCGCTCAACAAACGAACATGTTGTACGAGTATCCTAAGCCAATTGAAAACTTGGAAAAACTACAGGGCTTGAAAAATCAGGTTTAAGCGCCAAGTGTCTCCTGAGGTTTTGATCGCTGCGTCTGGTTAGCCGCTTCCGCGCCGCCATCAGTCACTTTTTTGTGCGGACTTGTTTTTAGTGATGAGAATTGGATCTTTTGCCTTGAAGTTGAACGTCTTCGATTTTGGAGCAGCAGAGGAAATAGGTCAGAGCAGAAACCCAGGGAAGGACTCCATCTGAAAGAAATTATGTCCAGTGCTTGATCGGATTTGTTCAGTCCAAGCTCTCAGGACAATAGTGATGCAATCACTACTAATCAGTTTCTCAATCAACTCCGACATTTGAATACCGCTTTTGTCCGAAACTGATTCTCTTTAGCCAAGAGTTAGAATGTCGTCCTCCACCACGATAATATACGTCCGTCCTTGCGTAGCTCGATTAACCAGTGATCTACAGAAAGACTTTGGTTTTGAAATCTTGCACAATATTCTTTTTCGGAGGATTACATATTTGATTATATATATTACTTGCTAAACCGTTTAGTTAGTCTTCTTAAGTTAATATCAAGGGACGATGTAGAAAATGAATTACCCCGTCATTTCAAGACCAAGTTAAGAAATTGACAAAATAATTTTAAACGCTATTGAGAAATTCTGAATTTATCTTGCCTGAAAGGAAGTATTCACTGAACAAAACTGAATTTCAAATTGATTGCAACCCAAACGTTTCCAAAGAGTTTTTGAGAATATCAGGTTATCAGTAATTTCTTGATTGTGTATCCCTTTTCGAATATTGTAATTGACGACACTTTACTTTGCATGAAAAATATTATGATGCATCTTTTTCAATAGCACAATGTCTGATCGCATCTGGCATCTAGCATTTCAATAAGGGTATTGGATTAGATTTACATAACAGAAAAGTGCATATTTCGAGCTATTAGAAATTTGTGCGAGTTTGCGTAATACGCTTGTCGATAACACCGCTAAATTATGTTCGAAATTTGTAAGTTTTAATAGTTGAACAGTCTTTGACGATGACTTGCCTTTTCTCGCTGCCTTATCGAACCCACTTACGGCTCCATCAATCCGATAAAGCCTTCACTGCTGGCTGATCATTAGGTGACCGCTCATAACTCCGTCACTTCACTGCTGGCTGATCATTAGGTGACCGCTCACAACTCCGTCATTTCACTGCTGGCTGATCATTAGGTGACCGCTCACAACTCTGTCACGGCCGGCGCCGTAAATTTTACGTGCATCATCTTTCCTTAGACCTTGACGATGGGCTCACATAAATTCACTCTTCTTATGTGGGAAAATTGTTTTATTTCAGTTTCTTATTGAACTATTGTGACTCTGAAGTTTCGCAAATATGCACGCCATCGTCACTTGCAACACTTAAAATGTTAGACAATATTTCCATTACTTCTTTGAAATCATTTTTCTGAGTGGCAAATTTTTCCTTTTTCTTAGCTCAAGTAGGAAAAGTTCAGTTTCTCTACGGGTTATGGGCTCTCATGCTTTTTCATCCGAAATTTGTGTGAGAAGAATTGAATACCGCTAAATGTTGTAGTTATCTCGCAAAAATCTTTGGCTGTAGGCCAACCTTTGCCCTGTGGCGCGCAACTTCGGTGCGACATTCTTGAAATATTTATGCAATTTCATCCGTGTGTCTCCCTTAGTAATTTAACGCGTTATATTCCGGCGCGACTTTATTATGACCACGCATACTAATAACGCAACACTGTATGCATTTGTATTCTGCATAGCCAAGCTCAATTAAAAGTTCATGTATCTCGCTAATGATATGCATGGAATTTCATGGCTAGCTACCTTTTTGCGTAGTTTTTAATTATACGTGCAACCACAATTTACCATTTGCTCGTGTGTTTGTTCCTTGCACCAATACGAAGAACAGAGTTTAGTGGAAGTCTTTCACCCATCTATCCTCCAGACGTCACTCAAAATTCCTTTAACTGAGAAATGGTTCACAGGAAAGACACTTCTTTATAGAATGTTGAATCTATTTTTTTAAATTACCTATTTGCATGTATGAAGTTAGTTTAATCAAGTCTGATGCAAATATGACTTTAGTTTCAGTATAATTGTTTTACTTAGTATCTTAACAGAAATTTTCACTTTCTTCTGGTCTACTCCATTTAAATTTCTCTGCTATAGAGAGCATAGTACACACACACACACACTTGTACGGATTAGAACCTATGACACTCAATTTCTATATCGAAGAGGGTAATTTTTAGTTATGTCTTAGCCTCAGCGATGAATTTATTCATTAATTTATTCATCGCTGAGGCAATGACATTAATCGCAACGCAAAGACCTTCTCAGCGGTTTATTTTTGCGAGTAGAATATGGCTTTCGTCAGTTTCATGTTGACAGGTCCCGTGCTCGGAAATTTCATTACCATGATGACGAGTAATGTATGTATAAGTACTCAAAAACTTCTGATAAATATGTAATTAATCACAGGAATTGCTCAAAAACTACCCTCTTTTAATACACATTTGTACAGTGTGCTCACGAAAAATGTATCCTCGGATTTTGTCTGTTAACAATATCCCATATCTGTGATGCCGTACGAGTGTTTAATTACGACACATTTCTTTAGCTCATTTGCCTATTGTATCAAAGATACATAATATCATTCACATTTATTATCAGCGGATGCATATTTCTTGGATACGTTTACGTTAGCCCCTTAGCAGGCAAAAGTCACCACGGCGCTATTTAACAGCTCCTACATGTAGCCTTAAAGTTTCCACTCTGGGCAAGGTAGAAGTAGGAAAAAAATTCTTCATGAAGAGGAATATCCCTACAATGACATTTAGCACACATTTCTAACAACCACTCTACAAATAATTCAAGGTATTGTTTAGGAGTCGTAGAGCAGCACTGAAGTGAGTCTTGCCCGCTAGAGGATTAACGCTTTCCGGTTTTTTGATTGATCGCCTTTTACTCCTGGTCAGGAATACATTCATTCTGCGGGCCTTCTCTTAAAATCCTTCAGTTGCGTAATTGCCAATGAATAATTTTTTTGTTTTATGTTAAGCTTAATGAACAAAACAGAATAAAATAACAGTTTTGTTAAGGTTACTTCATTCGTGAATAAAAATTTGGCGTGAAAAGTGAAAAGTGTGTGCACTTAGCATTTAAGCCTCCGTTTTGAGCATAGTACACTGGGAACCATTGACCGCATCCTCGACAGGATGCGGGGCAAAAATTGTTCATTTCAAAACTAACGAGATTCTATAGAACGGGATTCACATGTTAGTCAGACATGACTTCAATACAGCAATTTGTGAAGACAAACTTGTCCCGCACGCTGTCATGCAAAAGCAAGTTTGTCTTCACAATTTTCTAGTCTTAGAACAGCGACCGAAATGCCACCACCAGCAGGGATCTTGATCCTCTCAAGCAGGCTTTTGTGGAGAGAACCAACAAGGAGGTTGTAGGATCCCTTTGTGTTGCCGCCATCGATACTGTTGAAGTTGTTGGGAAAGACGTTAAGCATCTCAGAATTGGCTTCGTTGATGGAGAATCCAGGAATTGCGAGATGGTTGCAGTGAAGCGGAGTTGGCCAACACAGCTCTTCGTCAGCGAATATTTGACGAGGGCAACGGCAAGGCTCCTTGTTAAAGTCAAATGTCTCTAGAAAGTCGAAAAGAATCGTTAAAAGGTCAAGTATTTGTCAAACTCAGGCATGAATCTGGGTCGACAGAGCTAGAATTTGGTTCTGCTTGAGTTAATTCGACGTAAATATTGTATTACCCACGTGTCTGAAGTCCTGTTACTTTCTATTTTATGTATGTTTTTTATCAATATCTCTTGAACAAAAGTTACCCTACTCTGAATTTGAGAGATCGTATACTATACCCGATCTAACAAATATACTGTATACCATGGTTGATAACAACTTTTGAGTATAGTTACATCATTCAATAGTTCTAATGATTCATTTTAGCGTTGATGCCTCAATGTTGTGAATGTGAGGTTTAACTAGGGCTAATCATGTAGCTATTTCAACTCATTTAAAGTTTTCTCTCCGACTGCAGCGACTGACACTTGGTTGCGCGATTGCGGCGACTCTTTCTACGGCATGAAATTCAAGGCTGACCTTAAAATAAGCCTTACCCAAATGACCGAGGCGGTGGCACCAATGCGTATGTCAGGGACCCTTTTTCAGTTAAAAAAGTTGAAGTGTACACGTGAGCTTAGAAGGAATTGATAAACTTGTCTCTAGCAGCGCCCTCATTTCATTTGTTAACATGGGTTTGACTGGACTTTTCTGTCAAAGCATTGACTCTTTTGATGAATCTTTTTTTTATTCTTTGATGAGGTGATCTCAAAACGTACTCTATCATCCAAAATGATGTTTTGCGCAGCGCCCTCATTACATTTGTTAACATGTGTTTGACTGGACTTTCCTGTCAAAGCATTAACTCTTTTGATGAATCTTTTTTTATTCTTTGATGAGGTGATCTCAAAACATACTCTATCATCCGAAATGATGTTTTGCGAGAATTTCTGCATCAATTTTAAGGAGTCGTTATAAGGGCGATCAATCAATAAATGGACTCATGAAATGTCAAGTCTTAACGTCGATCGCGCTAAAACGCAGCCCGCAAATCATTTGCTGGCAATAAGGTCCCGCCTCTACCGGCGCGACCATGCGGGCTGCAACTCAACATCTGACCATAAACTTAAGTCGACCGCACGTCGTCGATAGGGATTCCTCTAACCACACGGTCAAGTTGTTTCGCTTCAAAAATTGTCCTATACTAGTAGTGGCGTTAGTGTTCCTATCATGTATGATGGGAAAACTACGATATTCGAGGAAAGCGTTGAAGTTTGACATTTGCTAATGTACTAAAAATTCAATGATGAGATAGTGTTTGAACTTTGTCTAGTATGAAACAAGTACTGTCCCATAAGGGACTATTGCAATATTTTACTTACATATATCAAGATTTTTTGTATTCATTTCATCTTGAAAGTTTCGATATATGTTGGTTTTTCAAATTTAAGAGAAGTGTTCGACTGTGTCTAACATCCCATTCTTTTGGGAAAACTTGTATATCTTGGAATTAGAGGTACTATTTATGAACTAATTTTTTAAATTTGTATTGCTCTTATGAATACTGGTAATATTTTACCACATTAAATAGTCGAATTAGGTATAATGCGTCATTTGAATGCTTTTTAATCGCCTTGCACATCAGTCTATACCAGTGCTCCCTAGGGGCCAGTTTGTCATCCTGGACATTCAACCTACTTTTGGATGCTATTTCTTCTTCTTTTCAATAAAATAAAAGCCCGTTGACGGACGATGCTGTTTTCTTTAATCACAGCTGATACTTTCTAAAACGCAGGTACTGAAGTAACTGAGCTCAGGAGAGCTCTTTCTAGACGCCCAAAACACAACAAACTTCTAGCTTCCACAAATAAGATAAACTAAACACTTTTCACACGCACGCTCATTTGTTCTATTGCAATTGTGACTTTTAATGTGCTGTTCTCGTATGAATGAATGATTTAAATACATGGGAATCCTCCTTGACGACAAAGTTTGCATTGGCTTCCTGGTCTCATGTGCGGCGACGAGCTGAGTGAATTGTAATTTTACAACTTCGGGGGCATCCCTCCACTTTATCTTCGAAAACGCTTTTGCACTCGCTTGCTTGTTCGAAAACGGCCTCAACAATTTTAACCTCTGGTGGTTTGTTTGAAAAGAAGTGAAGGTAATTAAAAAATACCTGTTGAAAAATGTCTTTTTTGATTTTCAACATGAAATTAGATTAGATATCGGCCATATTCCGCTATTTAGAAATGATGAATCATATGAAGAAGCGACCATCTTATACACTAAGCGTATTTTAATGCTGCGCTGCTTTTTAAAATCCTATTCATTCGTAAGAAAGGTTTCCGTGTTTCAATTTATCGCCCATGCGGCTGAGCTTCAAGAAATTTAAGCCATTTATCTATGAGTAAAATAATTTGAAAGTCTTCCTGATTCCGTTAAAATGTACTCGCTCAAGCCTAGAGTCTAGAAAAAGTTAAAGACTTAATTCTCAATCTGTATCAACCTTGTCATTTTGCTAACCAATATCATCATTTTAGAATTTGTTCGCAATTAATACTGTTGAAGTTACTTGTAGCTTATAGACTTGACAACTGATACTCGTGTGCAATATTGTGATCCTGTTGCGAAATAAAGGTGGAAAGGTAATGGTAATTGGCAATAAATAATTTATTATGGCTATAAATAATTTCAGATCATGAAATGAAAATGGATGCAATTCGAGCTTCAAAAGAACTATTTCATTTTAAAAGGTTATAATTTTGAAAATCTATCGTGCATATTTCAGTTTAAAATGATTAACTTTATGGTGTAACAGAAACACTGATCACTTATCAACAAACACTTAGCATCTTTAGAAGTTCCTCTGGCAATCATCTTAGGGTGCAACCGGGTGCTTTGTAAAATAATGGGAAGGGCCGTTGTTGTAAAATAATGGGAAGGGCTGTTGTTGTAAAATAATGGGACGGGCTGTTGTAAAATAATGGGAAGGGCTGTTGCTGTAACAAAAGACAGAGGACAATTGAATTGGAAGGTCGCTGTGAGGTTCTGGCGGCGCTGCATGAAGAACGGTGATCTCGCACGACGCTAATAGACTAAGTGATCCAATAAGTGTCAGGAAGGAAGCGACTGTTGCGAGCGAGGGGTGGGTATTTTTGCCTGGTCGATTTGATTACTTCGAACTAAACTCAACGTCGTGCAAGTCCGTGATTTAGGTCAATTCTTTAAAACTACATTTTAAACCTTTTCTCTCCTGAAAACTGGAACCGTAGGAAAATGAATTCCATGGAATAAATTATTAACATCCTAAAATATATTTTTAGGTGCCCTAACATGTGTTTTTATTTCCCAATACAATTGCTCGTTTATTTTCAGTCCAACGATTAGACGTTGTCATGAAAGGTTTGCAGAACAAAGTCCGACTTCAACAAAGCATGTTAGCGTATATAGAACAGCTCTATTAATGAAGTTTCGCCGTTATGTAAACAGTAAATTAATAGAATAATGAAAAGAAAGCCTTATTTCATTGTATTATACGCTAAAAAGTATTACGCATCAAGAGGTATAAACTCTGTGGGAAGCAATGGTAGCTCAGCTGTTGAATGGCTTTCAGTTCAAGCTCACCGGATAAAAAAATTAGTCATCTGCTACTAATACATATGATGTACAACCTTCACGAGCACAAATAACATCGCCAATACTGCACGGCATTGAATCTACAAGTGTCCTAATGTACACCTGGTCGAATTTAAACCACTCTTGCACTAACTGATTTCGTGTTGCGGCCACAGTAGGTGGACGATCGTCGCGACGCCTAATGTGCCGGTCTAGGTGGTCTCACAATTTATTTATTGGGTTCACATTCTGGACTGGAAAATCTAAATGCCTGACACATCCTGAATGACTGTCATGTCAATTAACGACAGTTTTAGCTCGATGCACCAGGCAGTCGTCATCCTCAAAAAAAGCTCAAAAAACAATAGGTGGCTAATTATTTGTGCGGGGAGCTTATCATAAAATAGGATTTCCTAAATTCGTCTGATTACCCTAATTTTTACTACTTATCCCAATACGTTACCTTCGCGATGAAATTTCGTTAAGCTTTTTTGTATATTTTTGCCTCGAAATAGAAGAGCTGAGCAACTTTGGCTTGAAAACGGTCTTGGGGTGAAGGGTCGTTTCTCAGCAGGGTCTTACATAATATGATGTGCAACTGAAAGGCATTTTTCCACTGGTTTATATGTTAAACTTGTGAATTAAAGATATATTATTCAAAAAATATAGTCATTTTAAGATCTTACTTCGCCGTAGGGGGTCATAAATTTCTGCGTTTCTTTTTTCTCGCAGTGTGAAAGCTTTATCTTAAAAATTATCACTTCATCAATAAGATTGTTCTTTATTTTTACTGAACACGTCGAGCTGTAAGAACATGGATAATATTCTACGCATATTTCATTGACAGTCTTAAAGGGATCAGAATAGGGAGACCTTTTCTTTGTCGCATCCATTGCTCTAGGAGAGTAGTTGACGTTTTTCTTCAACATTCATAAAGAGCGGCTCTAATTCATGAACTTTTATGTAGGTACGAATGGCACATACACGTTTTCTGTCTCGTTATTACATTCCTTCCTACAAATTATTCATTTCGTAATGCTTCACCCCCACTGCAGTTGAGAGCATTAAAGTTTAATCATGATAAATTGAAGTGGTCTTGTGTAAAAAAAATAACAGTTGGCTGCATCAGAGGAGGAGGGCTTGGAGATGTAAAGAAACCAGTGTTGAAGTAATGTTTGGGAATGCTTGAGCTGTGTTTTTTATTGTTTTGATAGACAAAAAGTATTGTTTTTTTGAGAAAAATCAAAGTAGCTCCAAAACATCGTTTGATGTCAGAGTTAATTTTCTAAGAAAATCAAGAACATGACTAAAATCAAAACTTTTAGAAATAATCGAGGGAGTACTATATGTGGAGATAACTATATTACTGCTGCAGAAAAAGCTTTAGCTTCTACTCCAGGACCTACTAAGTGGTTCTAAATAAAGTTTTTACACTTGAAGCTCTTCCGAAACGCATGAACGCTGTAAAACACTTCCAAAATTATTTTTTATATAATTCTGATACACTAATCTAACGAAATTTTTGTGTTCTAGCTTATGAAAATTATAAATAAATTCTTATTCTACTAAAAATAGGGGAATAAGGAAAATGTCACTCGAGTAAAGTAGCTGAATCTAGAACAAATAAGATTGTTTTTAGAAACTTGATTAATGCTATTAGCTTCTTTCGTACAAATCATCGACGCCCATTTGAAGAAATTTCTCTGCAAGATTCGCCTTTGAAATTAGAGCCCAAAATTGTTCCAGAAGCCTGCTAACTGCACGACGGTGCAAGGTATTTTGGGCTTCAGCTTCCAGCGAGCCTTAAATAACTCTGCGTCCGAAAATCATCGGTCAGCAGCTGTTGATGTAAAATTTGATACATCTTTCATAAAAGTACTGTGAAAATTTATTTATGTTTTTTGGGTACTGCCAGCTTTGATATTGCTTTCTTCTTTGACATCAGCTATTGTTGTATCAGTCTAGTAAAAGTATTACTCTATTTCCCTAGCAATGTTGTAACGATGGACGTATTTAAGCCAGATTGTGTTTGAATATGTTATACATTAGAGCAGTTTACTCAGACTTCTGGCCACAGAATCTCACTATCAAAAGTTTTGAAGCTTCTACTGCGAAATAAAGGTATATTTGAAACCAGTTATGAAAAATACAGACGGAGAATGAATATGTGTGATATTCATGAACTTGAAATGCATTTTTCACTTACGGATTTTAAAAAAATCATGGATTACTCCCTTATTACGGTTTAAGTAGTTATATATTAGTTACAACTTTCGTTTTTTTCTTTATTTTGAGTAGGGACTCATGAAAATAAAATACTTCAAGTCTCCTTTTCGAGATCACCAGCAAGGAATGCTCCCCGCTATGGTAAAACCTACACGGTCGATTTTTATCGTTTTTTTCGCTGGGTAATTTATGATAGAACCAGCGCCGCTGATTGGCACGGCTCTTCTTGGGCCATCCCTCTCATCCCTTCCCCTCCTTCCCCTCTGCCTCGACTGGGTGAGAGGGTCCTCTCCATGGCAAGTTGATTACTTGTCGTGAATTAAATTTTTCTGTTCATGACATGTTATTAAGATTCAGAATTGTGTGGTTGATGTGTACGGTAGACGACAAAATTGGTGTGGACAAAATACGCATTTCCATTTATTTTCCTAACTCTTGCACATATTTTAATGAACATTTTGGTGGATCAAATCCTTCTAATGCATATCCTACTGAATGTCATTTGAATTGTCGTTTTGCTGAAAAGTTACTTCAGTTGATTCTTCACGTAGAATTTGGGATACATAAAGTACATATGAGTACCTTCAGTTAAAATTTCATCAATAAATATACATAGAAAGGAAAATAACTGAGATATACATTTTTATTCAATATTATCCCCTACTGCGTACATGCAGATAGCAAGCTGGAATACATTTGAACTGCATGTCTACCCCTATCGTGTAGCTGAAGAAATACTGTGTTGAGGTCACATTTCAAGTGAACGTTGTAGGTCCACTCTCGCGAGGCTGCGTCCTTTGAACGTGTGGGAGAAACGCTTCTCATGCATAGCCCGTTAAAGCTCATTGTAACTCTGGCGCGCCGCTGTTTACGGCCTGCGAGTGGAGGTGGGGTCGCTTTATGACGCCCCTGGTCGAGGGATTGGGACAACCCTCTTCCATTCTGGCACTGGAATGAGGCGTCATGTGTAATGAAACAGAGGAGGGTTTAAATTATTTGCCGGTTTGCGTAGTTTCTATCTTCATCATGCATCCATTTAACAGAAATGGTTTAAATATATAATTGGAAGGTGTTTTGTTTCCCTATATTGAACAAAAATAGAAACGTTTAATTTGCAGGTGTTTTTTGTTTTCGCCCGTTTTATAACGATTAAGTGTCGGATAATTTTAGAAAGGTCCTGAAAAATGACACCCATTGACATAGAGGCCCAGAAAAATGACGTAATTTATTAAGGTTGTGAGTTTTCGCGTTATGTTTGGCTTTATACGTCCTGTAGGTTTTGTTGCAGGAGAAATATCATCACATTTCTTAGTGAATGTTCTCATCCACCCGTTCCATTAAGAACATTAAAAGTTTTTCATTTATATTCCATAGTTCTGTGGCTTTTCGTGCACAATTGATGTATTTTGGGATACGTCTTGCTTTCTTTTCATTATTCAAATGCTTATCGATGCTAGTAACTGACGTGCGTGCTCAAATTGTTGTACCCAGTTTTACTCCAGCACTTAATCGAAGTCAACATTTGTACTTTGTATACAATTCTCTTCGAATATTGTTAAAATACTATATTTAACCAACGTCACCGTTATTTTGACGAGAGAGTTATTTAGCCAAGATGCAGGCAGGAATGTAAATTACCTTGAGAGGAACTGTTTTCTTCATAGATTTCTGCGGGTCAGAATATTAGGTCAGAAAGACTTGATTTGTGATGCTGAATAATGCCCATTAACTGGTGATAAACTATGGTCTATCGGAAGCAAGCCAGCTTGGTAAAACACTGAACTTGAAGGATTGACACAGGGACTAAACTGAATTCATTTTTCGTCAGTTTCTTAGCATTATTTTCCACTGCCAAATGTGAGAACAGCGTATCCAGTTACACTGCCTCATAACTTCCATTGTAATTATTTACAATGATTATCACTTGTTTTATAAGATGGTTTTGTCCGGGGGTGTAGATATTTGAACGACTTTGATGATCTATTCCATTTAGTGCTATTTTCAGTATCTGACGTACGTTTACTTTTGTCTTAAAGAGGAACTACTGATGCTTGGCATCACATGGTCTCAGGGTTTTATCGTGGAAGATAAAACTTATGAAGACGGACAGAAAATGGTAATATGATGGACGACATAAAAATTGTAAGATATCTACGGGAACTTCTCAGGTTGAAACAAAACATGCTACGAGTCATTAACTAAAATTCGAGGTATATCACTTCAAGTGATCGTAACTTTTATCCTTCCCCGGCTGTGATTTATTTCAGTACCCTCCGCGTACACTATTTGTGAAAGATTTACTGTTCGTTGAAAAACTTTGTCTGAAGTCATTGCCTTAGTTGTTACAATTTTGTATCGTGCACTCGTAAAAATTAATACATGCGCTTCCTTTGACTCCAAATTACGCAGATGAAAGCTAAATCTTGCCAAAAATAGCTGTTGTTATTATTTCATCATAGGAACCGGGACGTCCGATATAGTCTATGTGCACGTCGTCCTATTATTGACAACTAGCTTGAGTGTAACGAGCGTCCAGTTTATCTAAGACAGAAAGCTGATCAAGTATTCTTTATTAAATCTAGAGCAGCCCTCTTTAATAGGTGTAAACTTCTCACTAGAAAAGATTCGGTTCCGTAATTACCTGTTATGCGCTGCATGATTCTTCGAATTTCCCAATAATATTGTCCCAGCTTGGGTTCCGTAGTTATGAGTTTTTTATCAAAAATATTCTTTAGATTATAATTTCCTCAGCCATTATTATTAAAAATTAAAGACTGTGTAATTCCTTGTAATCGTTTCTCAAATTATTTTTGCCCCGAAACTTACCGACTTGAAGACTTATTAGATTGTCAACGAACTATAGGGCGTTAATTAAATTAATCAGTGCGTTAATTAAATTAATTAGGGCGTTGGAATATTTTCGGTCAAGATTTAGAGGAGGAAATATGAACATGACGTTCGAAAGGATTTTGGGTCACTGCCAAGAAAAGACTCTCGACTTTTCCAGACTCAAAATGTTTTAAGATTCAAGCCTACGATCTCTACAGCCTCGAAATAGAGTTAGGACCAGATCTCGGGCGAAGCCTTAACATCAGATGGCGCAGCTCTAGGGTCGAAATTTGTCACCAGTACGTTGCTAAGTAATTTTTGAACAGAGAATCTGTAGCTCATCCACTAATTACGATCATTATTTCGGTACCAAAAGCATATTAAAATGCTAGTTCAAAGTGTTCAAAATTAGTTCAGTTTAACTCGTGATTCACTCCCATTCAACGTAATCCTGTTTTCTTGTGTAGTTTGCGGTTTATCACCACTTGCCTTGTTCTATTTGCTCATAAACACGCTTGAAAATCAGGATGATGCCCAAGTTTTCAGTTACGTTTGACTTGTTTTGTAACTTGGTCGAAATTTCGATTGCTATGATATTATCGAGCTCAAAAACATACATAACTATAGTAGAGGATTTCAAAATGAAGATCTAATCCTCAATCTGCTGAATTCTTTAATGGCGACCTGGCATAGGCCTAGTTACAGAAACTTATGCATGATAGTCTGCTATCAAGTTTTACTAACCATTTTACTAACTATTTTATGAGTACTCACTCTACCAATGTAGGCCACCTTGTACACGTTAAAATTATAGCCATTTCATTCACGTGCGATTTGTTGTAACCAAGAGTATGTATTGATTCGTAGAACATTCGCATCAGGTAGCATGCAAGTAATAGTTGACTAACGGAAATAAAGTTCACTTCCAGTCCCGTCAAGCATCATCTTGAAGTTAACTTTTTACCATGAATGACGAGTGAATCTTCGACGAAAATGTTGAAAATGAGTTGGATTCATGTTTTGCATGAAAACCAGAGTAATTCACAAACATGGGAGAATGATGGAAGCTTAATTACTGACCGGCGAAATAAAGCTTTAGAAAGGAACGCAGATTGTATTCCCTAAATATTTCGATAATCATCGGTATTTTCATCACAAATATAAACTAAAATTGAACTTTCCTGTCATATCTACATACTATGGAAGACTTTTTGCCCTTTACACTCACTCGCAAAAATTTGCTTTCAATAATTCTGACTTATCTTTTCTCTCAAAGTTTACGCTCATGTGCATTAGCAAGCAAGTGAGTGCTAAATCGTAGTTAAGAGTAAAATATATTTTGAAGAAATCTTCATTTGATAAGGAAAAACGTTTTTTCTTACTTTTTTTCTACTTCAAGGTTGTACATTTAAAGAGTGCTTTCGATAGTGTTTCCCACAATCAGTAAAATTCGATTTCATATCGAAATGCTTTTATTGTTTCCTGGATTTATTCCATTATGAGACGAGTATGAAAAGTCAATCTTCGTTTGGATAAGAACGCCCGTGAATAGAATTGATTTATCTGAAAACACCCACTCGTCTGCCAGTACGAGTTTCAAAACGCGAGCTTGTCCTTATCCGACCAACCCGGCAGCACTCCTCGCCATGAAGTCATTAGTGCATTTTTCAGGGCATAATGGGACGTTTGAACTCCGCACTCAGGCCTGTATTACGGCTCCACATGCAGCCTGTTTTGGTACCTGACCACATGAGTGACTCATTTCATCGGAATTTCTGGTGAAAAGCCTTGAAACTCTTTACACGCTCAAAAATATTTCAGTCAATGTTATAATCGCGATTCCTCTCACGACGAACGCGTTCGTCTTATGATGTAGCTAAAACTATTCATATTTTATGCATTTCGGGAAGTTCGAAAAAGAGACTAATGTATATAATTTTCGGTTTCAATGCGATGACTTAGCAAAGAAAGCAGGTGAAGCTGCCCTCGTGAGATGATAATGTGGATTAATTTTCAATTCATGTATTGCATGTAACCCTGCACATAATTCTCATACATATGGAAATATGGAAGCATTTTCGTACAGCTTATACGTCAGCCAGCGAATTTGGATTTTTGAATTTCTCAACACTACATCGTATAATGATTACGGGACTCTAAAAAACAGATTCCCGATTTCCTATTGAAGCTTCATATTTTCTCAGAAACTAGGCACACAGTTGTTCAAAGGCATGGTGGCTTTCGCATAAAAACAGCGTGGCTTATCACAATCTGATAATTTCGCTTTCGCTCAGAGAGTAGCCATTTTGTGGGAGGTTGGCTTTTGCGCATGAACGGGTGGATCAATCGCTTCAGAAAAGAGTTCTTCAGTGGCAGCAGCTTTTTAGTTCTGTCGCTTATGAGGTTCTTACTGTTCAATATTATTACGAAAGAAGTCCCAGCCCTCTGCTCTCGTACGATTTTACGGTAGCAATAAGTAGTCCTGGGAATTCGATTCTTATCGATCAGAAAATTATTGGTTAAATTGGATATCACTAAAAAATAGTTTAGAAGCGGGCTTACAAAAACTTCTACAGCTCCAGTTGGAAAATACGAGAAATTCAGATATTGGTGGCTAATGGCTCTTTTATCAAATTTTAACTCGTTGGCGCTGCTCGGCCTTAGCAAAGCGTTCAAACTAACGATGAACTTTTCACGTCGCGAAAAACTCATCGATGCACTGATAAAATTTTCCCAAATATAAATCGTTACTTGCTCTCTAAAATTGTCGACCACGGTTCTAGTTTTTCATAACGTTAGCAAGTAATCTCCCGTAAGCTATTACTTTCTTTCTCTCCCAAAATAAGTGATTATTCTTTATTTTCTCTTGCGTATCATCGTTGCATAATGGTGATAGGGAATCCAGGACGTGAAATGCACGTCTCTATCTGTTATACAATGCAGTTTATTTGCCCAGGTTTTACGAGTATAATTCTTTAGGAGGTCCAATGTCGCAGTTTCAATTTTCATCAGCCACTAAATCCTCCTTGCTTTGTACACGTTTACCAAGTCAGAGATTTGCATTTTGTGTACTAATTACGCCTCCAATTGTCCCTTTCGACGGATTAGTGTAACGAGTGAAATGCAACTTAAATAATACATTTTTGTCTGAGGTAGACATGAAATGTTGAATGCAGTTGAAAAGAATTTGTATCGGTGTGATATGAGCTTGGATATGAATTCATGACACTGCCGGTTTTGCTTGCTGTGTTAAGAAATGTGAGCTTACGTTCATTTCTGACGAAATTTGGAAGTTAAGGCAACCGTTGTAGGAACTAAGCAACGCTTCTCGAACTGATTTCAGTTTTATCTAATTTTCTATTTTCTACCAAAGTAGCACTTCGATACTAGATATTCAGTAAATTATGGATTCAATTATTAAGTATGAATTCTTCAGGCACCACGAGAAGTTTATGATGTGTTTAATGAAGCAGCATGGAATTTAGCTTTAAAATCGCGCCAGGCCCACGGACATGCGATCGTTTTGTTTTAATTTCATTCCATTGTTTGTTTTAATTCCATTGTTTTGACTGGTCAGGTGCAAGAGCCAACCTTGTGAACAAAGCAAGTGCGTTTCTTAGTGTTATGGCATCTGTAATGAGCAACGCAAATCCTAAGAAATTTATATGTTCTATGTTTTGAATGTTATAAATCGGTATTAGAAACATAATTGGTAAGTTTCTGGTCAGTTTATTCGTACGTCAACTGATCTCGATTTTGACGCCCTTATTTTTGGATATCAGTAAAGTAAACTATTTTATCATGTATGTGTTCATTTTTTAGCGGCATACAAAATTCGAAATGTGTATATTTTTCAAAAAGTATGAACCTAATGAGCATTCATCAATTCTCAAACAAGATCACTTCTTATCTTTGCTTTTTTCGGATCTCTGTCAGATAAAATTAAATTAGAATTAAATAAATTATTGTCATCTTATATGCCAGATCGGAAATTCCATGTTATTTTTACGAATCATTTCACTATTTACTCATTCGTCAATTTTTAAGACAGGTAACCATTTGGCAGGCGAAGATTCTCGGCATGCAAATTTAACTGTGCACGGTGTGCATGTAAGCACGTAGGGAGTACCTATCGCACTGTCCCCGGTTGGATATCAAAGCATGCCACCGAAATAGTCGTACAGGTAACTTTTTATCTTGTCCCACTTTTTCCTCCCTCCGGTCCCACTACGAGCAGTGTGATGTTCCGGTGTCCATTGCCAATTTTTTTAGACTGAGTCTAAAATTTTAAAATTTTGGACTCTGTTAGTGATAGAAACGCTCTTAGGATTTCAGAATCTACCTATATTCACAAGCAAAAGCTTACCTTGAACGATCAAAATCCTGCTTACCATGTTTATATTTTGGCAAGAGGTAATTTACCAACGATTACTACATCTAATTTTAATGCATCGTGTTTGGGTAATCTAATTTGATTTGCTGATGTCTGTAATTTTTACTAAAAAATTTGGAATATTTTTCAGACCGTACAGATGATGGAAGAATCTCGAAACGTTAGCGTTTCCAGTTCGATAGATCTGTAATAACCAAACCAAAGCAGTTATACGAAGAGTTTTGACCCTGGCTTTATTACTTCTCGTATTGAAATGTGCATGATAAAAAGGTTGAGGGAAGATACACTCAAGCTGTTAACACAACACCAAACCGTGCCTAAGCTAGCAACTCAAATTTTCACATTAAGGAAAAAACACTTAAATCGCAGAGGTACTTTGCAAGATGAGAAGTTTGTAACTCTAGATGAATAAACCTAAGCGGTTTCGTACCGTAGCAGCTCATAATGAACGTTGAGGTAATTGAACGAGTGAACTGATTTGTCGAATTGACTAACCAGGCAGGTGATTCGAATCTGTTACAAAAATCTTTGAAAATAGAAGTAATGCGTGGAGAATTGCACCCTTCAAATATTGTTAATTTTCAACAATGATGCACAGTAGAATCTGAGAGTTTTTGAACTGATGTACTCAAGAATCTCGACATATCTTAGTAGAGGCTTATATGAATTTCTTCCAGCTTACAAATGATGTTCTGCTAATTGTTGAAGACAATTTAAAACGACTGCTTTCTATTGTTAAAACGAACATTCTTCTAATGCTTGTGCGTAAAAATAGAAGGCTGTGGTACTGTTTTATTCCTCCTTTGCAGAAGTGCAGTGAGGAGCTGTAGTAGTGATGGTGATCGCAGAACGCTGGTGATAGTATTACTGCCTATTATTTGAGTTGTCCTGATATATTTTTAGGATGCCCTAGAAGTCATAGAACTTATTCGGGCCCGCAAGTAAGTATTTATAAAAAACTGTCCAATGTAATGCTATGAGATATCCAAGTTTGTTATATCTTTAAATTATGGAACACTTGTAGTAATAAATTGTTTCAAATTGTTTCTATTTCACGGCTAGACGGATGCCTGTGCGTGATTAGTATCTAAAGGCATGGGACCTGGGTAGACACCGAAGAAAAGGCCACTTGGCTCGTTGCTGAAGTCATTTTCGATTCCTATTCTATTTTAAGGACTGTGTGCGGTGCTCTTTACTATAACGCTTGTAAATACTCTTTGTTCCTAATCTAAGGTTTCTGCGAGTTGTTCGAGTTTCTTATCATTTTTTGAATCATTTTTGTTGTTCTTCGTCGACGAGAGTTGAATACGTCGTGATATCTTGACAATAAGTTGTATGATATTCATACAATTTTTTTCTAGAACATGCGGAACGAACGTTAGACTCGGTGCAATTTCCAACTATTTTCAAGTCACAGAATGAGACCATTGCTGTGTGTGAGGAACGTCTATATGGCTAGTTGCGATAATTTTGGGTCAATGGCATAAGAATTCACCTGTCTTTCATTGAACTAAAATTTCGATAGAGTGATTTTTTCCTATAATTATCGTACACTTTGGCAGACATAAATTTTTTGGCTCCATTGATGTAATCATTACGTCACCCATAGGCTAATGTGATGCTTCATCCAACCAAAACAACATGTTCAGCGTCAGCCATGCTGATAAAATAGGGCAGCATCATCTACAGCTTAATGAGCCGGTACTTAGGTTTCAAAAACGTTAAATACACATTAAAGGATTTATCCTCCTCATCTTCTGCTCACCGCCTGAGTAACTTGATAACGAGGGAAATAACTTAATTCGATTTTCTAGCGCAGTGAACGCCGGCAGGTTTATTAGCTTGCGGTTTGAGAATCTTCATCTTCTCTTTTTTGCGGGAAACAAGCGAAGTCTCCAATGGCGCGAACGCTAGAGAATATTAGACCTCGTAATCGAATAATATTGATTGCTTACAGCAGGAAAAGCTGATTCACCGAAGATGTGATTGGGTGAAAATCTAATTTATCCAAATTCGTCGGACACAGACACTTTATTATATATTGAGATACAATCGTGATTTGGATGATTTTTGCGAAAAATGTTTTAAAAAATTAGCGAACTCGACGAAAAATTGCGTATTATTGGATGCTTAAACTGCCAAACTTAGGCCCCCAAAACTTTTGCGCTCTCTTGACTTGGATTTAATAAAATTATTCAGTTACCCAGTGATCTCAGGTCATCGTATGGGGGACGACTCCGGGACATCAGCGTGCCGCCACAGGCAGGCTTCTAGTCCAGCGTCTTTGGTGCGAAGCTGCTTGAATTAAGAGATGAAAAATGCCATAGACTTTTTTCAATCTAACCAGAAGATAATCACTGTGTTTTTGTCCGCTTAATAGGAATCCAAGAAGTGTGACTATGCATCTGGCCCTACCGATAGGAAGGAAGAAATAAATGTTTTTGGTACCTCTATTGTTCAAATTGTTAATTACTTATGAACCAACGCTTGCATGCATGGTGATTGTGTTGAGTTCTATGCCATATGTTTTTCCTGACATAAGAAACGACTGGTGCCGCTTCTATTTCCAGTTTTATTCTCACTTCTCTTTTCCATGCAACAAATGCTCTTTAAATCCTTAAGGAAGTCTAAATGCCGAGTGCTACTCACCTCATCCTTGTTTGTAACTTCATAAATTGGGAATTACGCCCAAATAATCACGGGACTTGACATCCAATCGGAGACAAGAAAGTCTTTTCATGTTCAATTTTCTCAATAGTAGTCCTTGTGTTGAAGGGGCCTGCTATTGACGGTGAATATTAACAGCCTAATATTACAGAAGATACCGTTGATAATTCTTGAATTAACATTGTTTATATTCTCTGGAGAGTAAATAGGATCTTAATTCCATTGATGCAAGGGATAAATTACTATTCTTCATGTTATCAGTGCGCATAGTTGCTTAACCGATCAAATGTTGATGAGAGCTCATGGAATGTTTGAAATAAAAGCTGTGCAGTAGAATTAATTTTTTTTGCTGGTTTTCGTTTTCAAAACGCTTTATTACATGACTGGTCACTTCGAATTCACGATTGTGTGATGACTTCATTTCAATCACCACAAAAGAACCCCAGAGTTTTTTTTGTGATTTCTTGTTTAGATGTTGATTCCATGCTCAGAAACAGATATAGCTATTCTGTTTCTCGGAGATTGCAAGTAAAGAGTATATTTTTAGATCAATTTATTTTCGATGCAATATTGATGAACCTAGGCTTCTAAGCTATTTTAAAAAATCATTTTGGCACTTTACCAGCGTCCTCAAACTCAAATACACTTCCTGTGTGCGGTGTTCGAATATTTCTCAGTAAATCTGTACAAGACAGCGTGTGAAATTCCCTCCTTGCCGCGCACCTTTGTTTTCCTCGTGACCTTCTGATGCGACTTGTGGGTGTTTGCACTCTGGGCCCGCGGTGGCAACACCTTGCCGGAGCTTGGTGTCACTCAGAGCGCTCTTCCAATGCGGTGCCGTGGTCTGGGCTGCTGTACTTTGTAAATAACTGAACGTTATTTAGTTTGTGAATTGACACTAAATTGTCGAGTGAAATTTGCCCGTGCGTGAATGTTTCCCTGTTATGCTATTTTAATTCACATTTTCTTATGAACTGTAAAAACTTTTGTCCAGCATTTTGTAATTGAATTCAAAAGAAGTGTTGGTCCATTCCACAGCAATTATAATACGTATTTGTAGAAAGTATAGTTAATCATATTTTCAGGTGGATGTCAAGTTGTTACACTTCGATTTCTAGTTTATCGATCTAGTCATTTTTTTCAATAATAGTCCTTTTTCGATGGCCAGTCATCGAGCATTAAGTCATTCTTCCACATAGTCTAAGCGTTCCACGCAGAAAGAATTATTTCATTTTATTTATCATATGTTTTTTACTTAGATTACATATTTTGTACCCTCTCTATCATATTTTCCCTGATTTACAATGAGGTAATTCAGGTCGAAACTTGACTTAATCTTGAGCTTTGCTTGCGAGCAATCGTATTTATGATGATGATTCGGCGTTATCCTCGCCATGTGTATTTAGAAGTCAATGCTGGCACTTGTATCAAGTATGCGCGATGCAATGGAAGCTCTGAGAGCCCCACGCTAGTGATACTTGAGCACTTCCTCCGCGCCTGTTTATTCATCGCAATTGATACTCCTGCGCATGCTCTGATCTGGGACGAGCGAATACCAGCACCTCGCCTTCAGTGCTTTTACGGCCGATCTGCAGCAATATTAGGTTGCCTGCCAGCGCTTCTTTCATGTTTGGCTCCTGCAGTTTGTGGAGAGGCGGAGCTCCCGGTACTGTGGTCGGTAATAAATATTATGTCAAGGTTACTGCATCTGCTTTCAACTTGTTTGCACTTCATTTTTGTGGAAGATTCTGAACTTGAACAAGATGATTCTTTTTTGCTTAACTTACTCGCAATGGACGTGTATATATGTAATCATCTACGCCTATTACATAAAGAAACGATGGTATAAAATTTGTCATGCTCCACACCATACCAAGTAAAGCGAGCTAATATAAATAAATGATGCGAGTTAAAAATTTCCAAAATGTTATTAGTGATATTATCCGACTACTATTTTGAACGACGCACCGATATATTCTGTACTCGTAAGGAAAAGCAGAGGAATGATCATTGATTTAAGAACTTGAGTGTTAAAGAGTAAGATGAACTAACTTAGGTCAAATAAGTAGATGATGCAATTCATTCTACAACAAGTTATATTGCAACCTTTTTACATCATCAGAATGCTCCGTAACTTTCAGTACAAATAGTTGCATAACAATAGAAAGTAAAATCACTATCGTAAGTTCCCAACACAAAAAATTGTACACCAGCTACTAACATAGTGTAGGACCTCCACGAACAAGATTAATGGCAGTAATTCTGCGCGGCATTGAGTCTGGAAGTGTCCTAATGTACACCTGGTCGATTTCAAACCACTCTTGCATCAACGGATCTAGTGTTGCGACCGCATTAAGTAGACTGTCTTCTTGACGTGTTAGTTGTCGTTCCAGGTGGTCCTATAAATTTTATATTGGGTTCATGTCAAGAGACTTAGCTGGCCAATCTAAGCTGGCGAAGTGTAGCTGACTGTCATTCATATCGGTTGATGACAGTTCTTGCCTAATGCTCCATCCTGAAAGATCGGCAAAGCAACGTAAATTTCTTCATTCAGATCTCGTGCAAATAGTAAAAATTGATTATCTAGCAGCTCAATGTAGTCATGCTGGTCAGTTTGACGGATATCTTTACCAAAGGACCCACTACGGTGTAGTTGAAAGTGCCCCAGAACATGACTGAACCTTCTCCTTTTTGTATCGCCTGAAATTTGCAATCAATAGATGATTAATTTTTTGTCCGAGGAGTTTACTTGAATTACATTGTACAAGACGCCTCAAGTTAGGAAAGTGAGTTCTTATAACTTCTAAGGCAGTACTCAAAACTCTTTCAGTATTCAGAATAATATGTAGAAGCATGTTCTTCATTAGCTGATACTTTATTAAACGTAAACTTTTTTTGTAGTAGGAAAAAAGACATCTGCAAGCATACATCATTCAAAAATTTTCTCTTATTTTTTATGACATGCTACCTCTAAATCTCAAAAATCTAAATGGAGTTTAAGATTTAAACTTGCTGAGTGACATTTCCTTTAAATTTCTTGCTGAACCCACGTATAAATCTGACTAGTCTCCTGAAACACATGATGCGATACTTGTTGGAGCCATTCTATCGCTGTCATCGAGTTTGTTTTGAACCTTCGTTGTTTTGAAGGAAACGTTGCGAATCTTGTACTCTTGGCGGTGCCAGACGAAGATGATTTGCGGAAATTTTACTCCAACTGTATTTTTCAGATTTCACCGCTGCTATCATGATATGAAAATCTCTTATGGCAGGTGATGTCAAGAAATACCTTACCGTGAAGTATCACTGATGGTGTTGCTAGCGTGGTGGTGTTGCTAGCGTGGTGTGTGAATGCGAGATGGTATCGTTTGTTCATTACGCATTCGAATTATTAACTACGATGAACTTTCAAAGAAAATTTACTGCTTACAATACTTTGTGAATGTTTACCCACTCAAAACTCCTTAACTTCATAACTTCTGTTCGTATTATTTGGAAAGATGTATTTGAAGAGCTAGGCAGTCCAGTTTTGCATGGGGTAGAGGATCGCTCTTTATATGTTCTTAATATGTATCTCAAACTGTGTAAGAAGTAAAAAAGCTTGAAATAATGGAAACGCAGTTGAGCATTACTTCAATTTCACAAGATCAATAACATTTTACCTGCAAACGCCTCCTTTCATAGTAGCTTTTCACTCTTCGTCATATCTTACAATTGCATCCCTAACTTGCCTCTTGGGATTTTCTGAAGATAATTGTGCGTTTACCGTGCATGAACTTACTAAACAAGACAAATACATCAAGTAAGTAAATGTGTAGAGCTTATTTTTATTGATATCTTGAACCGTTGCATGGCGCATTTGAACTACGTAATGTACGCTCACTGCACGTGCAACTCGTCCCTGCCGACACTTACAAAATGAACATTAGCAAAAATTAGGTGAACCTTTCGCTATAGCACTGCTTAATGTGCTCTTCTTGAGTATCACGTGAGCTGACCTCACCTTGATTGACACTGTGCAAGAAATAACCGATGAAATCACTTAACACCCTTGATCCATTAATACCTATTGCAAACACGCTCGTTCTACGTAGAATTCACGCTATGCAAAAATAGCTCTAAATAAAAATACTTCACGTAAAATTGATGCAGAGGACGAATTGTAGGTTCGCTTCCTACCGTAGAAAAGAGCGCTTCTTAAAGCTAAGTCTTGCCACTCGCACAGTGTGTGGAGCTTCATGATTGATGGCGCCGGGTTTTGAACCCGCGAGCAGTAATTATATGGTTCAGATTTAAATTTATTCATGGTACGCACTGCTGGCACTTCTTTGGGTTGCACTTTTATACAGCTCGAACAACTCGGCCGAATTTGATATTCTTCGATTTAAGAAGATCCTCTCAATTAAATACTATATTTTTTGACTCGATTTTCAGGGAAGAATTCGAAAAAATAAGTAAAAACTTGAAACTCTTAGAAATTAAAATGAAAGATGATCAAAATTTTTTGCATTTCCCTGAGTTGTTTGTGCATCAAATTTTCTCTTTCTGATCTTCGCAATCGACACACGTACATATGTTAGTAACGACACTAATAATTTAGTCTCGTTCGAAAGAGGACACTGAAGCAAAATGAGTACCTAAATGCGAAAGGTGGAATGCAAGATTCCCTCAGGGACAAAACGAGGAAAAAAAAATTCTACATCAGGGAAATTGTCAAAGCTTCCAGATTGATGATATTATAAAAACAGCATCTGTCACGACTAAAATATTTTAAAAAAATTCAAAAAAATAACTGACAGAATTGAATCGAAAATAAAACCTACCTTTTTTCGGTACAGAATGATCTAAAAAAGCAGATCGTTTAGCTAACTCGGTGGTTACTCGAATAGTTTACTCGGTGCAAAAACTCGTCTCCCTCGTTTTGATCCTGTAAGAATCTTGTATTCTGCATTACGTCGCTCTGTGATAGCTACGAGCACGTTAGTAGGCGAAGCACTTTTTCTTCTTGATGTGTGATTGGTTGGTTTGTCAAAAGCTACCAAACGCAGTAAATAAAGAATTTTGGGGTACATAATTTAAGTCAAGATGTTTACTTTCACAGTGATCGTAACAGAATATTATCACCTTGTTTTCAAGGATACCATGAAAACACTATCAAATAAGGAGTGTATAACCTTATCTGCATTTTAATTTTGGCGGCATAAATATAAGAGATGAGCACATTTTAACCCCATGCCATCCGTCGTGGTGAAGAGGTAGGAGATAATTGAGCTCAGTATACTAGTGTCTTGGGTCTTCACCTTCCATATGGGTTTCAAATTCCTCTTTCACTAGGATGCGTCCAGTTTTTCGTATAACGCTAAGTACAACCTTATTGTTAATGTGTACCGATACTTGTAAATAAGGCTGTGGCTGGTCTTGCAAACCATGATAAATACAACCTTATCGCCAAAAGAATTCCGTCGGTAAAGGATTAATGATAAGCAACATAATAACTGGCGACTGCCTGAGCTCCATCACCGCTGCTGCACGCTCTTCATAGAATGTAATCATCACGTAAATCATACGCTCGCTACTGTATACATCAAGACCTATCACACTGTCTCCAATGGTGATCAAAGTTGGATTCTTTCCAGATGATACAATAACTCAAATTAATTAATACTCCAGCGATGAATTTACAAGACTAAACCGTAGTATTCTTGAAGTGTATCTTGAACTTTGCGAACTTTAATTACTAATTCCAATTACTCTTGTGGTTCGTTTTTTTTTCGTTTAGCAACCCTTTTTTTAAATTCTTCATCGTCAAGTTCACCCGCTTTGAGCGTTTTCCACGGTGGAATTCTGTTAACGTTCGAACTCATTCTATCGGCTTCTCTGCGTACACTTTCTCAAGTGTTATATTATTTTCAGTTCAATGATTTATTATTTTTATCGTATCCGTATCGTTGCCTGAAAATAGAATGAACGGGGTGGGCCCGTTTTCTATTATTCCTTACGTTCTTCAGTTAATTATAATGTCTCTCAAAATTACTACACACGCTCTTAAGTAGAGGCTTTCAGCGTTGTCTGACACATGACCGTCTGACCTCCAGTGAATGTTCTGCCATGAGAAAACCAAAGTCCCTCGAAAAACCTTGTCAAGAACAAGGCACGCGTTGAAGAATGAAAAGTTTATTTCGGCTTTCATTCTTGTTTGAGTATCGATGACAATTTTCTCTCCTTTGAATATATTTACAATTATTTCGACTACATTGTACCCGGTGTTAAAGTTTCAAGCTTAAATTCTGAAATTCATGAACGTATTGTCATAAAATGTAAACTTACCTTATATTTCAGTATATAATATTTAGCCGTTCATTTATTTAGCTCCTGCCGTTCTGTTTTTCATTGAGTTGATCAAGGAAAACATCTTGAGTTGATCGAGGAAAACTACGTTCGGTCTCATATCTTTCAGAACCATTATTAGCGACACGATATTATGCAACAGGTGTTCGTGCTGCTTTTATTTCTCTATTTTTTGTGGCCTGAGAGAGCGCCATTGACCTAAAATAGCTCTGATATCATCCACGCTCTGAAATCCTTGCTGTAAAAATGAGTTCATTTTTCACACAACACAATGTTCAATTGTTGAAAAAAAAATTAGCATAGTTTTCAGCTCAAGTTTCAACTTCACGAATTATATCATTCGATTCTTTGCAAACGATTGTGATGGCAGTTGCGGCCGCTGCCCTCAACTCGGCTCCCCTGACCTGCAGTTATCGAGGGCTCTCTGAACCATTGGGACTACAGTAGTACATTTGACTACCGCAGTAAATGTCACTACTGCAGTAAATGTGACTTCTGCAGTAAATGTCACTACTGCAATAAATGTGACTACTGCAGTAAATGTCACTACTGCAGTAAATGTGACTTCTGCAGTAAATGTGACTACTGCAATAAATGTGACTACTGCAGTAAATGTGACTACTGCAATAAATGTGACTACTGCAATAAATGCATTGTGACTTCTGCGATCAATGTTGCCATAGATTGCACCATGCTTGCATCTCAGTTGTTTGACTTAAATCCAGTAGCACTAAAAGGGTACAAAACCATTCAAGCTACTACTTACTTATCGTGAAAATAAATTTTGCGTAAATAAGGTATGATATAATAGTGAGTAACCAAACTTCACTTTTATCTTATTCTTTGACTAATACCAAAGTTTTCCATTTTTTCCTCAAATCAAAATAAAAAACGGTTATGCCAGAACTTGGTTTTCATAATTATGTCTGAGAATTTTCGAACTTACATTTCTTCAATGCAATACCAGTAATAAATCTAACTCAAGTATGATACAAAGACAAAGTTTTTAGGAATGATGGACATTTTCTGTTGTGTAGTAGAAGGGTTTGGGCTACAACACTGAATTGCCGGGAACAAAAATCCTGTTACGTCGGGTTACCAGTCATGCTTGGACACCTTTTCTGGTTATTTATTTCAGGTTCTTTTTAGTACTTGAAACTCACGGAATTTATTTCCTGAACATGGCTTAATCGTACATATTTTTCAATCACTTATTTAACCATAAAATTAATTCTACCAGGTATAGTCACTTACAAATGGGTCAGATTTTAATGGAAAATTTGAATTCGATTTTATAATTAAAATGCTCGGCGAGAAGACGCGCTTTACCTATATTTTGATTCAAATTAAAAATTAAAACTGTGTTAAAAGGATCTTGATATCGACGAATATGATAAGAATCAGTTTTCAGAAACTCAGAAGATGCAAATTCTTTTGTTTGATAACGAGTTTTGACTCACGTCAACGTTCTCGTACTGAGCTAGTAGTTTCGACAAAATTACTAAATGTTATTTTATAGGGCGAAGGTACCCCTCATCGGTGGGTATTGCCCAAGCCCTTGTTCCTTCACGACATGAAGTTTTCGTTGTTTTTAATTATACCGGTTTTCACTTCTAATTCTCATTTTCCTTCAGGACATGAAATTTTCATTGTTTTTAATTATACCAGTTTTCACTTCTAATTCTCATTTATTACCATAAATTAAGAGATTATTTGAGTGACGCCTCTATAAGGTAACGAGGACGAGCTCGTACTTATCGCGCAACATATACCTGCCAAAAACTTCCAACTCACATGTGCGACTGTTATACAACTAGTGCATCGAATAAAAAGGACTCGGGAAGAATAATTCATGAAGACCAGATGAATACACTCTTGACTCAGTTATGTTGAGACCTAGCGATTGTGATGGCCAGAAGAAGCACTTCACAATAGGATTTCCTAAGTTCCTTGGTGGAAAGTTTAATAAATCATAGGTAGTGGAAAACGCATTGTCGTTTTTCAATTAGTGTTTAGCACTACGGGTTTCATGTTGAATCTGGTGGGATATGAATTCGCAATAATTTAAGACCGACGGTAATTAGGCTAGAACATAATATTATAAGTGGAATTGGTCTAGCCTAATACCATGAAACAGCCATCCAAATAATTATGAAGCCTACTTTATGCTTGACTTTCAGACTTTTAGACATTCTGTTGAGTTCATCTTATTCATCGGTGCTCTCTGCACCTCAATCCCGCTGTTTTTTGGCAATGGAGTACAGATGACTCATCAGAACTAATACCTATCTTCAATTCCCTAATAAATTCCTCTATTTTGTTTTCAACTTATATTTTATTCCGATTTAGCCCTGGAGTTTTTATATGCAGGCTTAAAATTGCAACTCCTTCATGAATGATAATCTTGTAAAGCTATTGTCTTACTGTTCGTCAAAACGGTATTATTTCAAACGGTATATCATGTATAGGGTTACATTTCCGCAGTCCCATCGTATACCGCAAATATTTGTTTCGCGTTGACGCCTGTCTCTGTCCGTTAACCATAGTGAATTACGCCCTTTATTTCTCGTCGCAAAAGATGGTTCACCCTGTTTTACCGAGTCCCTGTCGTTGTTTCACAGACAATCGCTCGTGAATCAGCTGAGAACTCCAAAAATTCAACTTTAATTGTTCCTCATGACCTCGCCAATCGCGCATCAGCGAGCCTTCTTGTGTGGAAACAGATCATCTGATTATTATAACTTTTAAAAGAAATATTATAAATTTTTTAGTTAGAGTAACAGACTCACATAAGACAAGATCAATAATTCGATTATACCTATGATTGTCTCTATTCTTAAAATATCGTGCAACGGATATGAGGGTGGTAGGCCCTGAATGTTCGTTCATAATTGACTGAAAATGTTCCATGGCGGCAAAGCATGGGAAAACCCACTGTGAATTGCTTATTAAAATTTAAAGCGCTTGATTCGTCATTAAAATGTTTCAGTAGTCTGATGGCATTCACTGGTGTGATGGTGTGATCTATAAAGTCCATTTTTACAATTTGGAATGAGCAACACGTTCTTTTCGAAAGCCAGACATAATCATTTTTTTCCAGCGGTAAGCGTGCGAGACAAATTGAGACTTTGGTTGTTAGGTTGACGATCTCTATTTCATTGCGGTCGAATTACTTGGATTTTATTTTTCGATTTCCGAAGAGAGAAAAAGAAATTGCCTACGGCGTTCAAGAGGAGTACATAATAAACACCTAACAGGAAAATGTTCAAAATTTATTGAGCACGTTTTAGGGACTTGCTTTGAGTCCTAATTTTAGTTTCAGATCTTGAGAAACTGTTGCTCATGGGCTTTTGTCAAAAGATTTTATGCTTACCATTTCATTGACAAAGTTGATATTAGGTTTCATTCAATGGGGCTGGGATACTCAACGTATGACTAAACCCCAAATGTTTCTGTAAAGTTCTAACTTTTCTAACCTTCCCCTCTATGAACTACCATGTAGATGCCATCCTCCTAACTGTATAGCCGGCAATTTGCGAGTCAGGTTCGCTGTTATTTTTAGGGGTGCTAAAATACACATTGATAAATTCTTTTGAGGCTGCAGACATATGAATAATATCATGTTTTTCTACTGGAATTTAGTTTACTGTGTATGCGGCTAATAAGAATGTCACTCTGACTATGCTTATTGCTTTTCAAATGAATCCCACTTATAGATTCTTAATACGGGGCTCAATGTTGATTGTGGAAACCCATAAATCAATAAGAAACTTTGAGGAAATTAAAGCTAAAGAAATAAATTAAAACGAAGAAATACATACTCGTATATTCCTTATCAGTTTGCAACGAACCGAACAATTACCAATTTTGAGAAATGCTTTGAGGTCTCACACAGTCCCATCAGTTAGATTTTTACTGATGCCTCATCCCTGTTGACTGAGATCTTAAAAGGAACAATTTTATAATAAAACGTGACGTCCTTGCACATTAGCCGAAAACATTTAAACGAATCATTTGTTTTCCAAACCGAAGTACAGGTCATATTGCATCTTACAAACTTGTTTCCTTTACTGCCTTTCCAGATGGACCGTTTCCACTGAAATTTAACTGTAGAACTCGCGCTTTCAATTGCGGTTTAATTGTTTACTTAACTTCGCTCATTAGCCTCGCGACGGAAGCAATCACCATCGGAGCCTGAAAAAGGATGGTCCCACGAGCAAGAATTCCTTCCCTTGCGTAAGGCAATGAAGCAGTCGGTAATTAACCCATTCGCCTCTGATTGCGCTTCCGATTTCCTACCAAAAAAACTCTCACTAACGATGGATTTTTTCATTGTTAGGGAAAAATCTTCCTGCTTCTTTGAGATTTGGATACGTATAAACACGTAAGTGCGTTAATGTAAAATCATGAATATAGCTTCTACGTTATTTCCGTCATTGTTTCAAATCTGTTTTGTATAATTATGCAACCTGTAGCTCCTAGGCTTCGAAGGTAGCTGCAAATTTGAAGCTGTATTTATTTGCGTTACATTTTTCGACTCTATCATCGCTTCTTCATCAATTAAATCGCAGGAAACTAGTTGCAGTGCAAGGCTCGCTAAGCTTCATACTTTTCACGAATGAGGTAAATTTTCAGTTGCACAAAGATGTACACACTCCCTCTGCAGGAACGAGTTGGTCTGCCTAAAAATGGTGACAACATTGCCCTAAAACAGCAGACCGTAGACATGGAAATTCGCATCCTACTGCTGCCGGACTAGCGCCTCATGACGTAGGAAATGAACAAACAGACCTCACAGTTCAGTAAAATAGAGCAAAAAGACACTCATGTTATTAAGCTTGATGAGGTCAGGATGTCACAATGTGCAGTGCGCGCCCGAGGCTTAATAGCCAGTTAGCTGAGACCGGCTTAAATAGGCAGTTTCCAGAGACGTTCTGTTTGCTCGAATTACATCTTAATTAAAGCGACGCTTTGTAATGAGCTTCTGGTCTCAAAGTAGGACTCTAGTTTTTTTTTCTTTTTTTTCTACCGTATTTTTATGTTTTTTTATTCTAGTTTCAAAAACTTTTCTGGACAGGTTTTCTGTGAAAGCCATCCTAGTTAATTTTGCTTTTAGTGAAAGAAATATTCATAGCAATCATTGGTAAAAACGAACCAAAATAGTATATTTCTGTGATTTAAAGTTTGACTGCGTTAGTAGACGATGTTCGTCTAGAAAGTATAAATAATTTTCAGTAAGACATGAGATCATAAGATTAGAAAAATGTGCTGATCTTTTTAGTGAGCTGTGATTTAGAGAATTTTCTGACCCTTATATTTCCCGACTCGTAACTTCAGTACACACAACTTCAATGCTTCAAAATGAAGCATTGACGCGTGATTTCTTAGTTCAGTTGTTGAACTGAGGTCGTTATTCTCAGTCATATGGAGATGGGAAATGTTCCGCAGTTTATTCCGTCGAATTTTGTGGCAGCTTTTAAACGAAACGCCAGCGTGGATTTTTTTGACACCTGAACATTGCGCCCCGTTTCAAGTGGAGTTGCACGTCGTTTTGCATATTTGATCTGTATAATAATTTCTTTTCAGAATATTTTTCATTTTTTGCATCTCCATTACATGCTCTGCTTTGAGGAAGGTATGTCTAGAGTTCACCGTCATGTTGAATGAACAATATAAATTTAAACAGTAAAATCGCTTGCAGGGAGCTGAACCATCATCTAAACGATTGTAGAAGTAATGAAAGTTCTTCTTGTTATTTCTAAAATAAATTGTGCATGCCATATATACTGAAAACTTAACATTCACCTGCATTCTTTAGTTGTTGTACTAAAGATATTCTCAAGCATAAAACAACGGGTTCGTGAAAAAATATGGAATAGTTTGGCAACTTGGGGATGAAGATAATCAGTTAGGTAGCTGTTATATTTTGATCACTGGCTGCATTATGAACTTAATTAACCACCAAGCTGACTTATCAAAGTGTGTTTAGTATGTAATAGTTTTCTCTTCATGTATTAGAACTAGATGATATTGTAAACCTCAAAGATCACCTAATACATAGAAGTATCGTATGCCAGACCCTTCAAATCGGGATTTCTTGATAGCTGAACTCTACATGGGCAGGAACAAGGTAAATTATTGGCCGTCTACCACGGTGGCTGCCTACCTTTAATGTGGCCTACCTACCTTTAATGTCTACCCTACCAAATCACCTCTAAAATCCTCATGCTCCTCCCGACCCCAAGAAAATATTAACTCAGAATAACATTTGAATCCATTTGCGACTTTAACTTTTCGAATAAGATATTTTTGCAGGCTTAAGTACGAATTATTTCAGTCACATTTTTTCGAAGGACAGGATTTCTGCTATGGTTCTTTTAAAGCATAGGGCTTTTTTAATGAGCTTTAATTATCGGCTGTTCCGTTCTGAAATAGAGCTTTTGGGGTATTTTTTACTATGTAATTACTTCTCATCTTCAATTTTAGAATAAATTTTAAATTTCCAACTCCCCCATTTTATAAATTTTGTATATTTTCGAATTCAATGAAAATGGTGCTCTTATAAAACTAGTTATTGCGTTATTAATTCATTTTAATAAGGTTAGAGGTTATATGGATCAAGGTATTCATATTTTTAATAAGTATGTTTAAGAGTACTGGCTCATTTTATTTTTTGTAGAAGTTTATTAAAAACGGCTAAAGGTCTGTGTTTTAGCGATTTTAATGTTAATGATCACGTTGGTACTTCTTTTTGTCATGCAAATATAAATTCTAGCAAATGGCTTTTGATCGTAATACGATCGTCAAGTCGCGCACAAACGAGCATTTTGATTTCGATGTTTCTGAAATGTTCAAATTAAAATAAAAGTGACGAGAAAAGCCATGAAGCTTAGAGTAATAGATTACATTTCATATCGACCAAGGCGCGATCAAAAACGAAATAAACGAACCTTCTAGCTCATCAAAAGCATCCTAGGAAATTGCGACAAAATTCTCGTTATCCTTCAGAATATCTTCTATATTATGCATCGACTCATGAGGGGGATCTTAGGTATCATCTTTATACGACGAACCATCGTCAATAGCTTAGAAAATTTCAGGATAACATGGGCGTTAGAGGAAGTCGTTATTTCCTTGAACCGATTGCTGGCGCTACACTGCCAATCTTTGCGTTCACTACAGAAAAGAAATTTGATATCCCGCGAGTGGCGAACAGACAGAACAGCTTCGGTGTGGCTTTCCTCCAGGCTCACTTGAGGTAAAATTGTATCACTCAAATCGTTTTGGTTTAAGCTTCTTGTACAGCACTCTGAGAATTCTCCTCGTTTTTATATCCTTGGGGAAACTCACAGGAGTACATTCGTGCCGATTGCCGAAAAGTTGGAAGCCAAACTCCTCCCTTGAATTGAAGAATCTTTTCTGCGTAAGTTCACCATGAACCCTTCAATATGATTCAGTAGCATCACAGAGCTTCAAATTAACTTAATTAAAGCAAGAGTCGGGGAAAAAACTATCGTTCGTAGGCTCCAGTAGATAGCTCTCGAGGAGTTCAAATCTTAATTCATTTTTTACGCAATTCATGCAGGAGCAGATGGTCTCGATCGATCAGCACTCACCACCAGACGCCCTAAAAGGGAATCTACGAGGCAAATGAAATTTAGTCCTACAAAAACAGTTAGGCACTGCACGTGATGCATTTGTATCCAGACTCACTGATGTAGTTTTAAAAATAGAGGGTTGTAATGAATACTTAAAGTTGTATGATATTCGTATATTATCAGCATGTGAACCCATTGGTGCAAAAAATTTCTACTTGGTGTATTTTACGGAAATTTCTTTGTTATAGGTTGATACTGTGAATCATAACTAGTAATTTGCTCTTGTATAATGTATTGATGGTTTTAGAAACATAGGGACGACGAAAAAGTCACGAGTCTTTTTGAAAATTTCCAATTCTTGAAGCGCGAAAATCAACGGTGGCTGTACTTTGAGGCACTACGTCGTCTCCACCTGCTTCACAAGTCCCACTCCCAGCTACGAGTGCGTTAACAACTCGATTTTTCAAAAACCACATGGTGTCAAAAATGTACATTTTTGTTTTCTTGACATTTCTTTTTAGGATCTGAAATGGAATCAAAAACAGTGAAATTAAAAATCAAATATGCTATCTCCAAGACCAAACATTTCTCATCAAAAAAATATGAAACATTTTCGAATAGCTTCAGCTTCTCTTATACTTCTCTAATTTAAAAAAAAAATGATCACGGCTTAATCCAAAACCCAATATCAGATGTTCATTGTAACGGAGGCTTCGCACTGTAGACTCAACTACATGTGGTATTTAACTCAAATTCGCCGTAAATTAAGTTCTACCAAAAATCAGGAATACAAAATTGACCATATTAATTCATTGGGTGGGCGGTCAAATCTGCTGGTAAAATAAGGAAAAATTACTATTTACATAAACATATGTTCGTATATTTGACCTACCATTTATTCCTGAAATCATGCGTTTACATAGTAATGTATTGAAAATAATAGAACTATCATTCTCTCGAAAAGCTGAACTTTCGATAATCAGTGTTTGTTCTCGTGACATGAAAACTTTAATGGAACTTTGGACGCGAGCCGACGTTAAACTTCCCACATATAATTTGACACTTGCCTCGACATACATAGTCTACATTTCATTCCATAGTCTACATTTCCTTTCATTTTGAACATGCATAAACAATACGAGAATTACGTCATTATTATGACATTTGCTACCGTTACTAAACCGCAATAAAGTATGCATCAGAATTTTGAATTTTTTTGCAGCAAACGGCTTTTCATACAGAAAACGATAAACGTTTAATGGTATCGGCATTCATTTGAGTATGATCCTGTTATGCTTTCAATTAGAAGCACTTGACTCATTGGTGAAGTCTGCATTGTAAAAATAGGTACTTAAATAATCCATATAACAGCGTATGATAGATATTTAAATTTGAATTTGCTGGAGCTAAATAAGAAAATGATGCAAACTTCACCTTCACGAATAAACTTGGTTGACAGGGGTAGCCAAGTGTTAGAAGTTAAAACAACAGTTTTCATTTGTAAATCTAATACTAAAGAGACTGAACGCAAAAAGCATTTCATAATATCGCTCCATAATTTTTTGGAACTGTTGCATACTATTCTGGGCTGACGGTATTCTGCGTCCCTATAGCTCATTGTTACATCCCGCGTTCTTAAGAATGAACGAAGCTTCTTTCCCCACTAAAAATTATCGCAGTGGCGCGGAAGACTTTAGTGAGGTCTTCGCAGCGATGGTATTTTTTGATGTATTCTGGTAATTTTGCGCAGATTAGCTCCGTAGGCGAGAAATTGGCCAGTGTCGCCTGCACATCTCGGCGCAAATGTTCTGAAGTGGGCAGAAGGACCGCGCCACTACTGTCGTTCTGAGCCAATACTAAAAGGGTTGGAATTTTCTTCTAATTCAGATACTTTTTTCTTCGATTTTTAAACCATTTTGAACACTTTTATTACCAGAGAAACCATATTCAGGGGTAGTACCAGATGTAGAAAGTATATTTTGATGAATTTCAAGTCACTGCTCTTTAGACATGCCTGTGTCAGAGCATCGTCACACCGCTTCCAGAACTTCAGATGTAACTTCTGAGAAGACTGCTCCTTGATCAAAGGGGGTCAAGTTTTGTGCAAGCGTCTTACATCACATCTCTAATATCGCGTGCGCTGTCCTGGGCACAATCTGGCCCGAGTTTTTTTCCAAACTGCATTCATACATTACAAACTGCCTAATTTCTACGCATTTTCAATAACATCAAATGCACTGTTACTGTTGTGATCACTCCCGTAATTTCTAAATATATATTCTCTTTCTTCACGCGTGTCAAAGCTGTGCCACGTGCTTTCTCTCAAATAGTTAGCCCTGAAAACTCTTAAGACATCCTTGTCGATCGTGGTATTTGGTGGTGAGAATTCCATTTGTATACGTTGATATTCGTTAAAAAGTTCTCTACTGGGAAATGGTGCATTGCCGATGAATAGCACAAGTCTATAGTCAAGACTGTACTTCCGGTAATATCCTGTAACAAAAGGTAGCGTGGAGTCTGCTGTTCATCCTACGAAGTGATTTGTTCCTTCCAGGCTTTAGCATTACTTGTGAATATTACTTGAACATATGAGATGTGGAGATAGCCGCAGAGTTTGCTCGTGTAGTGATAGATAACAACCTCAGTCATATCGTGATCAAGGCATGATCCTAAAAACAAAATTGCAATGACATAGGGTCATGATGAAGAGGAATACGCTAAGGAAGGTATCCCTGTGCACCATTCCATACCATCATGTAGTGAAATCCTTAAAATGTTAAGAACATATTCGTTTGCAAAATCTTGAAATTCCATAAGTATTCAGGAAGTTTATCGTTATGTTTTCAACAAAATCATATAGAATCATACTTTGCTGTTCAATTCCTCAAAATCCAAGCCTTATTGGCAGTAATTAGAAGTAGATAGGAATATATTTTCCGCCTCTATTTATTTGTCTCGTGTGGAAATTTCATGTCCCTACATTCCGATCTTGGTGACGGGCAAAACTCATGAATAATATCAGTTGTGTGTATTTATTATTACAGGTTACCGTACTGTGACTTACTTTTTGTGAGCTTATCCCAGCACTCAACAGATCTCATCTTGTCAGTTTCAAAAGTTGGCAGTAAAATCACATCATTATTTTCCTTCCCTTTGACAGCCACAATATTCGATGCTGATCTGAAATCAGCTGTGCCCCAATGATACTTTTTAAGTTCAATTTTTATTATTCAAGGTCTTTCCCTGCGTGCTCCCAAACCATATATCTCTCTCTTTGGAAGTTTTTCCAACAAGCCAACGCTGGTGAAGTAATTGTCAGAAAAAACATTTTGCGTTCATTGTTCGTTACACCTGCAGGAGGAACGAGATCAAGAACAACATTTTCAGCGATTCCATATGCGCTACTGACGGTCGACGACTCTGTTGTTGTCTTGCAGACTTCGAGATCAAAAACTTGCATATTTCTTTTTTGAGAACATAGAGCCCATATTTTGTTACAAAACTCGATGGATTTCCCTATTGTAAACTACTTCACGTGGTTTTACCGTTGTATGGTGTCACACTTTAACCGAAGAAAAAATGTTCTTTCATCTCATGTTGCTCGAATTTATTTCGCAAGTGACTTAGATAAGCCCTGAGTTTGGCTCCTCGATCGTCCCCAGTTGTTTACGTGCTGTCAGCCAAGCGAAAGCTGCTTCTGAAAATATTTTCAAATCTATTTTGTCTGATGTCGTTTTTAAAATCTGAGAAACATTATTATCAGAAAACGAGTATGTTCTCGTAACTAGTCAGCGTGAATGAGCTGAAAATAGTACAACTCTAAACACAGCTCTAATGTACTCACATTTGCGATTTTTTTGTTAAAAGGCATACTTATTGGTTTCCTCCTGAACTGCATTCAATATTTCATCAGTGAAGAAGCATTTAAAAAATTTTAATTGTCGAAAGACACCTTTGGCTTTGTTGGAAATGTCTGTGGGCACACATACATTGCTCAAATAGGGATATTTTTTAACCGTTTTCTTGAGAACCTGTTTTCTATCTCTTAGGGAGTAAAATTATTTCTTCATCTTCATCTTTTTCTGTAGTTTTTTCAATAACTATTTCTACCTAAGTTTCTAGCATACCTCTTCCCAGTTGTCCAGATGAATCAACAGCTTCGTCGTCCGACGCCTCGCTGTCACCAACTGATCGTCGCCAGCAGTAATGCAAACTCCCGTCAACATCTCCGCGCACTCCTAAATCTTTCAGCAAACCAAAGGCTTCTGCCATTTTAAGACTGGATAAGATTACCGATATCAACAACTTAGTATTGGAGGTTATTATATCATTATTAGATTAAGATCTAACGTATTTCTTCACAACTTATTTTAAGTGCAGTTGAACAAATTAGGAATAATAGGGGAATAAATTTTATATGAGAAATCGAAAATAATCATCAGTGGTAATGCGGCGAACCGTTACCTCGGAAGCACCGATATTTTTGACTAACATTGCAAAATAGACCTCAAATAAAAAATCATTCTTTGCTTACCACTGTCACAGTGTTAAATAAAAAATGAGAGGCTCAATCATTCACATAAAGCTTTCATTTCATTAAAACTTCTTTCATTTCTTTAAAGCTTTTTTCATTTCAAAACCAAACTCACCATTGACGTGATGCCCCCGCGCTCGTCACCATAGCTGACTACACAGCTCACAGCGGCCAGTGCTGCTTTACCTGTCTTACATTCCTGCTTCATGCGTGCTTAGAATACTCATTGACCTTGCACTTCATGGTGTCCAATTGGTATACACCACGTCCCTTTCCATGGGATTGATACGTTGATAGATTACGTGTCCTCTTAAACGGATGATCAGATGGTCAACAGAGCCACCTACACGAAAATATTCCTTCCCTTACCTCCTTAAATAAAAAGTTGGCTCCCCAATTCCTGGTCACCCTGCAATTTTTCAAGTTTTTGATTATTTTTTGAGGATGCAAACGTGCTTGAGACTATTTTCGATATGTACGAAAAATAATTTTGATATATGTTCTACGCGTTTGGAAGAATTCATCACAAGGATCTTAATGTTTCTGTAGTCCCGATTTGCACTAAGTATACTTTTCGTTGTCTTTCGTCGCCATTCATTCATGTATCTTATCTGATCAAGGCTTGAGATAATTTTACGAAGATTCATTTCAAGCGAATAAAAACAAAAAAGAATATATTTGACAGTCACTGTTTCCAAGATATCAAGAACTTCAAGTTTTTTAAAGAATGAAAATCTCAAAAGAAGACTTGGTGAGTGTGCGTGCCTTTCTAAGCTATGCGTGTAACCGCTGTTGTAGCACACGAACAAATTAGTGGAATCTTTTTTATTCGTTTGATATTGAGATCTTATTTAAAACACATGTATAGTAGTTCCACGGGTGGGAAGTGAACTCAACTTGGTCAGTGCTTCTAAGAGACTTACAATTATATGATTGTAAAGCGCGTTTCTGGCTCGAAATTGTGCAGAGGGTATAATGCTATCAATCTAGATTCTAATTCCTCATACGTCATTGCATTTGTAATTTGGGATTGCCTGATAGTCTTCAATAATAAATTTTTCTTGTTGAAAATTTTGTCATTCAGCCACAAAAAACAAATAGAAATTTCCTGTACATCTTATGACATCGCTAAAAACCCTATCAATGCCATATAACATAAGACCTGAGATCTGCTCGGACAGAGACTTTATAAGCTTCTGCTAAAAGTTATAATTACGAAAGTATAATTACTTACATTGTTTTCTGCACGAATAATTTTTCTGCTCAACTTCCGTCTTACGTACGAGGTTGAAAGGCCAAGCCCTTTCCATCGAGCTGATCTTTTTATTAGCTCATGACACCTGCTAAAATAATTTTTTATTCTCCCTATTGCACACCTTGCTTCACCGTGAATATTTCGTTCACGTTCACAGGGCGTGCGATATTATGCTACTTTGGAACCTAGAACCATTCACTTCCCAGGCTTGCTGTTTGTATCGTAAGTTAAAATACAATTTGTATCCTTTTTTTACAGATTTTCTCAACAGATCAATCTAACCGTATGTAAAAAAGTTCTACGAAAGAATTTGTGTCATAGTTTGAAGCCCTGAGCATCTTGCGTTTCTACTGCCTGTGTTTCGTTCATAACTCACAAATCAATGTTTGTTTTGATCATTCTCGTTTACCGATGATGCACTTCATCCCAGAGGCTTCTTAGCCACTTTGGAGGAATCATTTTTCTCTCCCCCCCTCTCCCCTGCTCTTTTCCTCCTCCTCCTCCCTCTCCAACTCCAAATAAATGAAATGCCAAAAAATTCATTAGTCCGTCACGGATATCTGTGATCTGGGGTGAGGCCCGATACGGATCTCGCGCATTCAATTCCGGAACTCTAAAGCATTAGCGTACGTCCGTATCTTGACATATGGAACATATCTTCAAGTGCATGTATTTCCAGATTATTACATTTTTCAATTTATATCGTATTGTACAGTTTATTTAGCGTTCAGAATATACGTTAGTTATTATGCGTGGACTCTTCTTAGGCATCGTGCGTGACCTACGTGAATGAGAGCACTCGTGCGTCACAATGGCCTTCTGGAACCTTCTTCTCGCCCGCCAGACCCGCTCCCGACAGCACACACACGCTACCATCAAGATTCATGATGACTCAGCTGTATATGGCTTATGAGTCTCCTAACAAGTCTACTTTCAGGCTAACATGAGTGAAATACTTTTCACAAGCTCAATAAATGATCTACTATTGCCATAGAATTCCAATTTAATTTCACCTTCGGTATGAGACAAGAATGCATTTGAAAAATTCACAAACGGGACAATATTCGTTCCATTTTTGTCTTTCTTTTGAAGTTCCTTTCGCTGTACGCGCTCGTCAACACATGCTCATTATTCGCTGTAGCTAACATCGCGTGATTTGGGTGCATGCAATCTGAATTTCTTTGTTCAGTGAGCATCTGCAGTACTCGTGGTCTGACAAAAGATTGCTCATGCTCATGAGTCCTTATCAAAAGATAACGAACCCTAATGAGAAACGACAACGCCAAAAAAATCATACGTTCAAAGCGGTCTCTAGTTATAAATAAGAGGAATAATAGAAATTGCAGCATAAAAATTATCTTCTGGGAAACTGGAGATCAAATACTAATGTGAGGGTTGACACTAAAATTAAATAATTGTGCAAAAACTCATTAATAAGATAATTTTAAATTATTTTTATTGATAGAAAACGTCGCGAAGAACAGCTTTATCCCAAAGCTCTAACTCCCCGACGTCGTTCATTGCTCATGCTCTCATTGCGAACAACTTGGAAAATGTTTTATTACGATCTCATTTCAACAAATGTTAAATCAACTTTGGCGGAACATAAGAATCTAACGGTAAGAATAATTGAACGTGATCACGCTATGACTGGCAATGGAATTACTTCTACGCTGCTCCTTGAATACTGATATTTATCGCTGTAGTTATAATTGGGAGCGTTCCAGCGATGGGGGCGTTCCAACGGTGCTCGGCGTGAATAATTTTCCTGGAAAAAAGGCAAGAGGCAAAAGTTGGCTGCTTGACTAGATAGAAAATACACACGTATAGAATTTATACATCATTTCGTGTGTTATATAGATACGTATGATATTTATTCCACAAGGACTAAGTCAATACATTTAAGAACGAAATTTGTTTGGTAATGACTCAATTAAATTGTGCAAAAACTAAATTAATTCGCATACGGATCAAATAAACTCGCAAAGGGTATAGTTGCTTTCAGCAATGCTACGCCAAGTCTAATTAATCATCCTATTCGTGAAAAAATTAGAGGATAATGAAAAAAACATGCGAGACTGGACAAGTAGAACGGTCTGTCAAAAGCCAAAAAAATGTTCCAGCGAGAATCTCTTACGATGCCCTTGGATTTTATTTAAAGAATCGGATCCCTTTAACCTACGAGCTGCAACCAGTCTAGTGCTCATACCGTGCGAAGGTTACCAGTTATTAAAGAGTGCTCATGTCAGCTGTAAACTTGTCCTAGTTTCATACCAGGATCCGTCCTGCCTCGTGGTGACGCTAACTCTCTCGCGAGGGAATGAGTGGGCCTCTCACAGGCATTTTCCATTTAACGCTCGCCGGCTTCCAAGTCGTTTGGTTCTTACTTTGGGCCATTTTCTGGCCGTTAACTTTACGCTTCGCTTGAATCGATAATGATTTGGCGATGCATTGAACGTTATGTCCACTTCTTTAAATTGAGATGCTGACACAAGGAAGATCTAGATTTAGCTCGGCGTGATTCGCATGCAGCCTTAAAACTGGAAGATTATTGAATAGACTTTGTTATAAATATTATTTTAATGGTAGACTGCCATCTGCAAAATATTTTTAACGCCTGAGAAAATACGTACATCGTAATATAAACGCGGTAATTTATATTTTTTTAATTTCTTGAACGATCTCCGAGTGAGGATGATCTTATGTGCGGGGTCTCACAATAATGTTTACCTCACTTCAGGTGGTCAACAGCTCGGTTAATGTTAAACTGATTTTAACTTACCTGTAGTCTTGTTAGTTGAAAAAATAACTTACTAATATCTCTAGCATCTATTTTTCATGCAGGAAGTATGCATATTTATAAGGTGGCCCAAAAAGTTCTGTCTGTTTTTAAATGAAAAAAAGAAAACGCTTCACAGTATGTGAAACGTACATTTAGTCTTCGAAGTAATCGCCATCGGCATCCAGCACCTTCCGCCAACGTGTCTTCGGCTGTTCAATCCCCTTGCTATGAAACTCGGGGGTTTTGGACGCAAAGAAGTCTGTGGGGGCTTGGCGCAAGTCTGCTTCATTGGTAAAGGATATCCCACGAAGATGATTATCCAGGGAGTGGAAGAGGTGGTAATCGGATGGTGCGAGGTCTGGTGAATAAGGTGGATGGCACAAAGTCTCCCACACAAGTTACTAATCCCTGACCACTCCCGTGACATACGGCCTGGGTTGTCATGGAGGAAGAGCACACCTTTGTGATTCACCAATGCTGGCTCCTTCTGGCACAATGCCTGTTGCACACGTTCCAATTGCGGCGAGTGTAGGTCTCCAGTGACCGATTGGCCCGTTGGTAGCTGTTCATAATGAACCACTTGACGACCTCTCCACCAGGCACACAGTAGAATCTTGCGGGGGTGCATAGGCGGTCTTGCGGTGTGAGGGATAGCATCTTGTACGTCGTACCTAGGCGGTGCAGATGAAGTCTAACTTTTTTATCGGAAACGTTGAACTATCTTGCAAGTTCACCACACGTTAGACTACCGTCCTCTTCAATAGCCCCATTCAGGACTCCATCATTCAAGACCTGTGGTCGTCCACTGTGAGGCTCATCACGGGGAGACAAATCTCTCGACATGGATTTTTTAAACCAACATCTTGCCGCATAAGTCTTGACATATGCGACGACTTGATGCATCTACTGATAAGCCCGCTTTGAAATCGTAAAGCATACAGCCCCGAATGAGATTTGTAGACACTTCCATCCTTCTCTACTGCTGTTCGGCTTATAACTGATGGCCAAGCACAGTGTGCGTGGTTTTATGACGTCTGATGTTCCTACTTTCGGCTTTCCGAATTTGAAAAGTTGCTACACGCATTGCGTATATATTTCAATTTCATTCAATGGCTAGTCAGAAAACGGACAGAACTTTTTTTTAATTAATTTGTACTTCGGGGATATTTACATTCAAAGAAAGGTGAGAACGGATTTGGGTTAAGTTAATCATAATCTTGAGAGCCTCAGTTCAAATACTAAAAATACGGAGGTTAAAAATTAAACTAAACTAGGCAAAATATCTTTCATTTTGAAAGACCCGTACTTCACTTGACGTCCCTAATTTTGCAGACAATCCAGCAATTTCGATACCATTTTTTGCAACACTCTGATTACATTTGTCAACACCCACATTGCTTCCGAGACCCGAGTAGTAATTTTTTACTTATCTTAGATCCCAGATATTGATTTGAACCCTGATATTGATTATAATCAATATCATCCTGATATTGATTATAATCAGTATCAGGATTCAAATTATTTGATAGCTGTGGTTCTTAGGATACACCTACATTTCAGGACAGGTTCCAAGGGCGGCCTTGCGTTTCTCACAACACTCACAATCTTTCTGTCATCCGTTACTTACCTAGCGAGCAGTCAATTGGAAGTAGATGTGCTGTGCAATTGTATATATTAGTGAAACGTCAGAGATTTTTGTTGTCAGACATTTTTGATAGGAATTTTAATGTGTGAGAAACTGAAGAAATCTCTCTGATGCGAGACTGCATGCATGGAAAATCGGGCCAATATCCATGAGTCTTGCTAATGAGCAAATTTTGTCTCTTGACAATCGGAACTGAGGTATACCTTTTTCTGAGATACCTTGAATATATAAAAACTTGATCGGGTTGTTACACAAATTGCTATTGCGTTATGATATATTCTTTACTTCAAATTGAAATATAATATTACGATCAGCACAGCAGCATGTAACGTTGCTCATTCGGTAGTCTTCCGTTAAATCAGAAAAATGTTCGTAATCACCCGAGAACCAGTATTGAATCTACTGTCTAGAAGCGCATGGCATAGAGGAATCTTTGTCCTATTGTGATACACCTGAAGTTTTTAACTCTGAAATTACATAACTAAAGAATTTCGCTATATTTCAAGTGAGTCTTACTCATAAATTGTGAATAATTGAGTTGGATTTGGACGAACAATAATTACGATACTCTAAGTTGAGAGATGCCTAAATTTGCCTCGGTAAAATTCATTTCTTGTCGTATAGAAATTGAGATACGACACTTAATAAACCTGTTTCTATTCTCGTTAGTAGGCTATGAATAGGCGTTAAGATTTGAGCCACTTGTTGCTCTGGCAGCACGGAATTCCCATAGATCATCAACTCTGTTAATTTTCGTGTCAGAAGTTCCGCGTCGTGAGGAGCTTTCGTGGAGCTCTGTTCTCGTATTCAGCTCTGAGAGGCGCTGGAAGGCTAGAAGTTGGAAGCTCTAGAGAACTCTGAGAGACGCTGGAAAAACTTGGACAGGTTCTGCTACAGCTAATATATATATACTTACGTTGGGAGTATCCTGCTGTGGCGAAGGCAAACTCAGTTCAAGACTACTCCGATCCAGTATAGACTCATGATTTGGTGAAATAGCTCATTTTAACATTGTTTTACGAATAGAAACGGAAACTAAAGGGCAATACAAACCAAGCTGGAAACTTCGCCATCGAGAACTGACAGTGATAGCTTCATCATGTCGAATATTTTTTAGTCTTCGGTGAGCTCCTTCAGCATTTTGACCTGCATAATATTTGGGCCTGGGCATAAAGAAGGGTAATAATTATGACTGAAATTGGGTGGTGAAATTGAGAAATAATTAAAAGTGATATATGGGCCGTAGGTCATGAAGTAAAATAGAAGCTTGATATTATGTGAACAAAATCACACATACTTGTAATGGTTCGCACTAAAGATGAAATCAGCCTTTAACAGGCAGGGGCCTGGTCACCAAAATCCATGAAAAATCCATATCGTGTTATCATGAGTTAAAATTTTTATCTTAATAGCCCTCAGAATGAAGATAAAAAATAAGGTCATTGACATACAAAGACAATACTCAGTTCACCATATATTTCATTTTTCATAAATGTTGAGGTTTATGGATTGCAGCGGTAATAATTAAAACAATTATCTCGTGGATAAAAAAAATGTAATTAGGACTAATTTATGTAATAGGCAATGACAATAAGATTGTAAATAAGAGCAATGTTATTTAGAGCAACTACTAAGTTAGCGTATTAAGCGTACGGGATATCATGTTAAGCGCTGACGGAAGACGCCCAGCATTTCATGTGCAGTATGCCATCCGGGGCATCATGCCATTCGCGGCATCATGCCATCCGGGGCATCATGCCATCCGGGGCATCATGCCATCCGGGGCATCAGCCTGTTCGAATGCTGCTCTGCTCGAGCACGGTCGCCTTTTTCGTCTAGATGGAGTTTTTACTTCTCTAAATATACACGATACTCGAGGGATAAACTAGCTCTGTTGATATCTTGTTCCTATCGTTCGTTTCGGTCTAATCAAAGTGCAACGCTATATTCTTGCGTGCGGTACAGGGTACAGGTACGTACACATGCGCGCTGGCGTGCGGTGCAGGTACGTACACATACGCGCTGGCGTGCGGTACAGGTACATACACATGCGCGCTTGCGTGCGATACAGGTACGTACACATGCGCGCTTGCGTGCGGTACAGGTACGTACACAGGTGAAATGGGCAGCGGCCTTGTAAATCCACTTCGCGAAGCAAGCTTGCACAAGCCTCGTCAATTCGCAAAATTTAGCAAATTGCGTTGAATAGTTTTGCGATAAGGTGTCTATTTTTCTTCATGGCTTTATCTGTATTAAGTTATTACTAGTATTCTGTTAATTTCTTGTGAATCTATTATGCTCATGATTTGAGCCTATAAAACATTTTGACTGACCCGCTTAGAATTTGCGTGAGTAACTTGTATCACGATAGAGTATGATTAACATAATTGTTTCTCAAGAACATAGGTGTCCCTCAGTATATATATGTACAGTAAGTCCACTACACTTTGGCTTTCTAGTGTCTTGGCCTAAAGAAATTCAAGGTGTAGTTGGAATTGGAAGTGGTAGTTGTAATTGTGCGGAAACCTACACTTTATGCCACTTCAGTTATGTTATTCCGCATTTGGGAAAAAGTCTTATGGTTGGCTATATTTCAATGTATTAAGGATCTATTTTTCTCACACATTTCGAAAATACCACTCAATCTGATCTACCAAGTCAGATTTGCACTGAATGGTATTGTAAAAATCATACATTTTTTCAATACTGATATTTTATTTCTTGAAGCAATGCAAAAGCAGAAATATTTCAGATACTCAGACTATTAGGACTTTGAAACGAATTTTCACTATCATATTCTATCAAGCATTGATGAAATATTTTCCTATTGACTTTGATTGGTGTTTGTGACCTGGATTATCTCGTTTACGACACTGACAAAGATTTTCAAGGTATCTATGTGTCCCCGTCGGCATTTTGATACCACGCTCGTTTCCCTCCTCCATTACTCTGACATGCTAGTGGAAATGTTCCATTTGTTCTTCAGGAAAGTCACCTCATTTATATGGAAAATAATCCAAGAGTTAAGAGAAACCATTTTCATACGGTTGTTCTTCCAAGGATAAAAGATTTTTCTCAGGAAGACGGAATCCGAGGCACCTCGCCGACTGTTTTGACAAAGTCAGATCTCTTGTTAAGTCGCGCTAGTAAGCCTGGATAAAGAGAATTGTCTCGTTAGACGTTGCACGTAGTTAAGTATCACTTTAATTTGATCTTCCAGGCTTTTGGCATCATCATTGCTTTGTTCAAGTTCCGGATCGTTGGCGGGTTGAGTCGGGACTTGTGTTCCGCGCCCATTGAAAATTAACTTTATCGCAAAGGCAACATCAGGATACCTCACATGACATGAATTATTTTTTATTTTTTCGGAAAAAGGGTTCATATGATGTAAAATAGGTCTCAAAAAAGTATCAAGGTATAGTGATACAATAGCAAGTCATGAACAGTAGACTATGGCGTTATTATATGATAGAATGTTTGCTTTAGCTAAATTAGAGAAATTATGCGTAAATACTTGTCTTTCGTATTTGTGGTGCAGAGATAGCTGTGACTGTAATATTTTCTTCCCGTCATTAACTCCAGTGGGGCAAGGAATGGTCATTGCCTGGGTAGTACAATTAATCAAACACTTGCCTCCTGGTTAGGAGCTCCCAGGCTAGACACTCCATGGCTGATTTCTTCCCTTGGGAAAGGAAGATTAAACACGACTTGCCTAAAAAGGTGGCACATCAGTGTGGCTTTCAACTTGGTGCTGGAACAAATTCCAAGGTTTCCAAGGCAGACTCTTGAGCTTTCCCTGGCTCCTTCCTGACCGACTTCCAACGCACCTTGTGCAACACGTGTGAGGGCAACTCTTTTGTTTCGGTCTCCTAGTTTGAGACCGTGCGAAGTATACATGATGTGATCTTTTCACGTGATTACTGATGGTACACTGTCGGCTTGGTATTATTATCAAATCAAATATAAAATAGAACCAACTCGGGTTGTGCTTACGTTTATCAATGAAGGATAGTGAAAACGAATTTTTGCAAAAGTGAGACCGCAAGAATTCCAGTATCTGGAAAGAATGCGTTCATTTCCACTCTCAAGTTTGGATTCTTTCCTACAATGTTTGGATTGTTTCCAAATAAATTTTAGCCATTCTTCACCTGAAACAGTTTCCAGTTCTAGTAGTGATTATCTTGGAGGATATAGACTTCTCACTTACTTTTCTACAGTGCATCATATTTAAGTGTTTAATATTATTGAAATCTAAGGACTGTAGTGGCCAGATAAGATGTTCAACTTGTTAGAATATGCCTCGAACCGCTCAGTTACGACTTTAGCTGCTTGATTTGGTGCGCTACGATCCTGAGAGATTTAGTTTCCATCTGGAAACAGTTCCGCAACCACAGGATGCACTCAATATGGAGAAATGCTGAAATAGTTTTAACTATTAATTCTGTCATGGAGCGGAAACATTTTGCCGTTGGATTTTCATCATATGGCCTCCGAGATCATCGCAGGTAATCTTCAATATTTAACAGTTAGAAAAGGACAGTATCGGTCTCCTCATGTGTGCTCGGCCGGTGGTAGGGAATGTGGAAAAGAATGACTCATCCGAGAAAATAACTTTCCTCCACTGCTCTTTTGACCAATTATGTAAGTTGTCTCACAACTCTAAACGCTTTGCAATGTTTGCTCTTGAATGTAGTGTTTTTTTCTTTGCAGCCCGCCAGTGAAATCAGGCTTTTTGCAGCTGCCGGTGAACAGTTTTTGTAGAAACGTGGTTCTCGAGGTGATGAATAAACTCTGCAGTAATTTTTCGACCTGAATTTTTGCGATCCTCTCTAACAATTCCCGCAAGAGTTTGGTGACGAAGAAAACATATCTGAAAGTTATGTGTTTCTTCCGGAGTTCTGTTTCAAGAAGGAGGTTTTCCCTCTTTCTCAAAGGCTGTCATCACTCTCGAGACGGTGCTTCTCGGGACACTAAATATTTCGTCGGTGTTCGTTTCGCTTGCAGTTGCTGTACGAGCACCAACGATTGGACATCGTCGAAAGTCCGATAGATATGTCATTGTGATGAATTTAATTACCCTTTCCTGATTTTATCTGGAAAAGCAACAAGTTTTCCAAAATATATTAAGTAAGAGTAATGACAAATAAAAACCACGAAAATAAACGAGCTTTTGATACGTCTATACATATTTCAAAGTTTACTGCCATAATGCCCGGTGCTTCCATTATTTTGTACCGCTCCCGCATTTCGTTGGTGATAGCCGTTCACGCTCAATTCAGCACCCAGCTTTTTGAAGGATCGGGTTATCTGTCGCAATAAAAAAACGACGCTACTTATTAACGTCTGTTCCTTTTTGGTATCATTTTTATTACGTCTTCATAATTGTTATGTTATTTTAAACTACACATTGTGTTATTTGAAATTGCTGCAAATAATTGAGGGTGGTTTGTAGAGGCTCCGACGACGAGCCAATTATCTTTTAATCTATGTAGATTAGAAACAAACGTTTTTTTATCGAGCTATCTGTCTTTTTTTCTCTCTTTCTCTCTGTTTCTTTCATTGTGAACAAATTGTGCCCTGAGTCAAAGGTTCTATCTTGATCGGACGCGTGAAAGATATCCTGCGATCCAGAAACGTTCGTTTTTGTGTCATCTTTACGTCTTCAGTCGTAGTCAAAATTTAAGCATGGTGTTTCATTTTACACATGTATTGCATATTACTATACAACAACCGACTATTTACAAATTATTATATATTGCTAACTGATCACTGTCATTGTCAAAGTTTTTTAAAAATGAATGTTTCAGCTATGTCACCACCCTTCACCAAAATAATGATGCATAATTTCATTGTTAAACTTGTAATTTTACTCAGTCAAGATCCCAAATTATTCTATGGAAATTCCTTGAGCCATTCTATGGAAATATTCCCGCTTAGAAGGGAGCGTACAACTGAGAAGGCAAATGTTCGCTCAGCTCGAAGTGTGGAACTATCAGAGAAATGAAAGATTTCAGCAGTTAGGGTGAGAGTGGGTCCAGCTGAAGGGGTTATGTTGGGGCTGGGTTGGCTTTGTGAATGATCAGAGTTCAATTTCCTCAGCGTTGTATGTGGCTTTAAATCAATTTTTTTAAGTGGATGCTTAGTTCGACTAGGAAGCTTGGAGTAGACTGCATGGGTTTTGTGAGAGATCAGTTTGTTCAACTTAATTTAAATACGTGAGTGTAGCTCGGGACAAATTCCGGAATTATAGGTGGTGTTACCAATTTTTACGTTCATACATATGTGTGTGTGTACTTCATCATCGTAATGATTGAAGAATAGGGAAGTTCGTGAATTATAAGGTCTTTAATGTGACGAGCTAGAATCTTCACAAAGTGAAAGGCGAGTACCATACTATAGTGTTTCTCTGAAAAGAAAATGCAGTAGCACGAACTTCACTATGAGTCATTACTGCCTCCTGATTCGCTCCCTTTGTCTGTTCTTGAGCTCGAGAACTGCTGCAACTTGCGAGCCTTGTTTCTCGAAGCTTTTCTCGACGCTGGCCCCTGCGCTCTGCGAATAAACTTGACTGTTCTCCGCCGTGTTCGCCAAAGTTCGCCTCAAGTGACAAGTTAGGCACTTGGACGCGATAAAATGTGCACGCAGGCTACTTGGTCTAACGAGCGGGAGGACGCTAAAGCACTACAGTGCTTTCCCCCAAAGCAGGCGCTGCAAAGCATGCGATTCTATTTTATGTGGGGGGAATTTGTTATTTTCTTGACGATAGTTGTAAAAACATTTCGAATTTCCTTTCAACTGGGTTGGGTGAAAAATTTGAATGTCTTTCGTAAGTTCATTTTCTCTCTTTGATTTATATCTGAATATATATTTACAGAGAAAGTTTCAGCACTGTTATGTTTTTAATGTAATCGACAGATTTAGTGTAGTACGCATGTAAATTTGTTTTTATTAATAAGTAAAATTTACAAAACCTGTTTAATTCTCTCTCTTGAATTCAATGCAGGTTTTCTACACACCTCCATTCTTTTCAAGCCCTGTAACAGTTCCAAACTTCAAATGACCGTCTTCACGCAGCCGCCCACACAGAGCGGCGTAGCTCCTGAAATCCCTTCGCTGTCCCTGGGATCTCGTGGGGTCTCTCTTCAGCCTTTATTGCCCAAATTATTTTCTAGTCGGCAAACATTTCTCCATCTGCCCTCATTTTCTCTTGAAAAATAATTAATGCTACATTGTATGCAAACAAACATAAGAGTAGGACAATATTTCCTGCTGGTGACCATTATTGTTTATAAATTCACCATCCGCATATGTAACAGGAATAACTACACATTGAGTGTGCCGGATTCAGTACACGGGGCAGTAACGGGATCTCGTGGTTGGTCCAGGATTGAACCAGTTTGTCTTGCCTAGCATCACTTAACCGGCGTTGGATCTGGTGTTTCATTTTCCCCTTGGAACCCCTCGCTCAAACCGGCGGTGGAGCTGGTGTTCCGTTTCCCCTTGTAACTACTCGCTCAAACCGGCGTTGGAGCTGGTGTTCCGTTTCCCCTTGGAACCCCTCGCTCAAACCGGCGTTGGAGCTGGCATTCCGTTTCCTCTTGTAACCCCTCGCTCAAACCGGCGTTGGAGCTGGCGTTCCGTTTCCCCTTGGAACTCCTTACTCAAAAAACTGCCCTGCTCGTCGCCACTGAGTTAGCCATTTATTTTTGGACCCCATTGGCTGTCCCTTAGGGAGACCCAGCTCCTGTAAATGGAATAAATACTGAAATCATTGTGCTATTTCTGTAGCCCTTGTACGATCAGAGTAGGCTTGTGTACCAATACTCGTATAACTCAAGCATCTTGCTAGAATTACAACATGTTCAGGACAAATTAAATTGCCTCAGCAATAAAACACGAAAGACAACGTCCGAGCACAACATATTGGAATGATGCTTTTCACGTTGAATAATTTCAACACTTTTTGAAAATATCGAACATTTGTTCTCATAAATAACCCCAGTTTGTTCAGATGCTAACAGTATGGTCTCCCAACAAATTTAAACAAACATAATTTTCTTATAAACTGTCATCGACTTAAATAACCTAAGCTGACAATGCAAAGAAGTGGCAGTAACGCACCGCTGCCTTTGAATGGTTGCAAATAGATTACATATTGCATTTTACGCCCTTAATTAGTTCCGTTTAATAAAATTTAAATCCTTATTCAGGACAGAATAACCGTTAAAGCTCTGTTCAATTTTGAATTTTCTAGACCCTTTTATTCGAGACGGGTGTGGTTTGCTCATAAAATAAATTCCCTCATCGAATACACCCTTCCAATCACCGTACGCTCGGCCGCTCTTATTGAAAAACGATTAGGGCTCGCCGGTAGGCCTAAAATACCGTCTGCATAACTTACTATTTTTAACGTGGGCTTTGTGTGTGTTGCTGTCTAAGCATTTTTTCTGAAAAATTATTTTAAATTTCGATCTGGTATTCAGTTGATCGAATAAGATTTTTGTTTTCCGTATGAATAAAAAATTTACCTTTTCATTTTATAGGATCTTTAAACTTAAATTTGCTGCCTATATATATGGTTCAAAACAGCAGTACAATAGTGAGAAAACGCTTTTCCGGAAAATATACCTCAAATGGAGCTCTGACTGATACGACAACGTACTCACGTGAAACTAAAATTCATAGAAGGTTAATCAAAACTAATACCTTTTTCCTTATCGAGTTACAAAATTATTCCTCAGCGTAAATGGAGTTTATATTGGATATAGGACGATTTCTAGGAAATCTAAGTTTTA